>VMDO01002455.1:0-162560 GCA_007922755.1 Pedetes capensis
AAGGCTCCAGGAATTGATGGGATACCAATAGAGATGTTTCAACAAACAGATGCAGCACTGGAGGTGTTAACATGTTTATGCCAACAGATTTGGAAAACAGCTACTTGGCCAATTGACTGGAAGAGATCCATATTTGTGCCTATTCCCAAAAAAGGGGATCCAACTGAATGTGCAAACTATCGGACAATATCATTAATATTGCACACCAGTGAAATTCTACTAAAGATCATTCAGAAGCGACTGCAGCAGTATACAGACAGGGAATTACCAGAAAATCAATCGGGATTCAGAAGAAGGCGGGGAACTAGGGACATCATTGCTGATGTCAGGTGGATATTAGCTGAAAGCAGAGAATATCAGAAAGATATCTATCTATGTTTTATTGACTATGCCAAAGCATTTGATTGTGTGGATCATAACAGATTATGGATAACACTTTGGAAAATGGGAATACCAGAACACCTAATTGTGCTCATGAGAAATCTGTACATGAACCAGGAGGCAGTTATTCGAATAGAACAAGGAAACACTGAGTGATTTAAAGTTGAGAAAGGTGTGCATCAGGGCTGTATACTTTCACCCTATCTCTTCAATTTATATGCTGAGCAAATAATCCGAGAAGCTGGACTTTGTGAGGAAGAACGTGATGTGGCATCAAGATTGGAGGAAGACTCATTAACAACCTGCGTTATGCAGATGACACCACTCTGCTTGCTGAAAGTGAAGAGGATTTAAAACATTTACTGATGAAGATCAAAGATCATAGCCTTCAATATGGGTTACAACTAAACATCAACAAAACAAAAATCCTTAGGACTGGGTCAGCACGCAGCTTCACAATAAATGGAGAAAAGATTGAGGTTGTCCAAGATTTTACTTTGCTTGGCTCTATAATCAACACCCATGGAAGCAGCAGTCAAGAAATCAAAAGATGCATTTCTCTAGGAAAAGCTGTGGCAAAAGATCTCTTTAGAGTATTGAATAGCAAAGATGTCACATTGAAGACGAAGGTGCGTCTGACTCATGCCATGGTATTTTCAGTGGCATCATATGGTTGTGAAAGCTGGACATTGAACAAGAGAGACAGAAAAAGAATTGATGCTTTTGAACTGTGGTGCTGGAGACATCTATTGAATATACCATGGACTGCCAAAAGAACCAACAAATCTGTCCTAGAAGAAGTACAACCAGAGTGCTCCTCGGAAGCAAGAATGGCCAAACTGTGTCTTACATATTTCAGACATGTAGTCAGGAGAGAACAATCCCTGGAGAAGGACATCATGTTTGGAAGAGTGGCAGGTCAACACAAAAGAGGAAAACCCTCCACCAGATGGACTGACACAGTGTCTGCAACAATGGGCTTAAACATAAATAAGATCTTTTGCCTGGCACAGAATCGGCAAGTGTTTCGATCTGCTGTACCTAGGGTCACTATGAGTCAGACTCGACTTGACGGCACCTAACAACAACAACAAATATATATATATTTATGTGTATATATATATACACATAATTTTCAGTGTATATATATACACACATAATATACACAAATTTTCAGTGGCATCATATGGTTGTGAAAGCTGGACATTGAACAAGAGAGACAGAAAAAGAATTGTATGTATATATACACTGAAAATTTATGTGTATATATATATATACACATAAATATATATATATTTTTTTTTGAGGATTGAACCCAGGGCTTTGTGCAGGATAAGCAAGTGCTCACCTACTGATCTACATCCCCAACCCACAGTTAGTTGATTGTAATTGAAAAAAAAATTTCTTTTGTGTTCAAATAGCTTGTGAGTATTGCATCATCGTAACTACTGTTGCAATTATAAGAGGAAATGTGTATACTTAAGAGGACAAGTATGCTAGTCAGCTTTTCATCACTATGACAAAATGCCTGAGAGAAACCATCTAAAAAAGAGGAAAGGCTTATTTTTAGCTCACAGTTTCAGAGCTTTGGGTCCACTGTCCCTTCGCTCCTTTATGGACATGTGGGAAGGCAGGATCTTGGTGGTGGGAGCCGGTGGGGAAGAAAAGCTCCTCACTTCATGGCAGCCAGAATGGGAGGCAGAGGGGCTGAGGACAAGATGCAGCCGCTGAGAGCACGTCCCTTTTGCCCAGATCCCACTTCCTAAGTTTCCATCATCTCCCAACAGTTCATCAAATTATGAACACCCAGAAGATAAACACTGCATGGTTTCTCTCATATATGGCTGTTAGACTTCAATATATATTTATTATTAAAACACACAGATCGTGAAAGCAGACAGGACCTAAGTAGGGAAAGATAATGGACTAGAGAAAAGGAGAGGGGGCAGAAAGAAAAGGTAAGAGGAGAAAAGAAAGGAAACATCATGCATGTTGCCCTTATGGCAAAATTGGGATGTACATATATAGATAGATGTACTCAAAAAAAGCCCTGCAAGTAGAAGGGAGACCATTGGTGGGGAAGGGGGGGATGGAAGTCATAAGAAGGATGGAGTCATAAGAAGGTAAGGGGAAAGTTAACATGAGCAATGTACAATGAAATGCATGTATGGAAATGTCATAATGAGACGCATTATGTTGTACATTAAAAATCACCAATAATAAAAAAGGAAACCACGTGAGGTCAGTGCTATTATTCCCATTATAAGATTTTAAAAATTTATTTGCCCATGGTCACATAGCTATTATATAGCAGACTTGAGACTCTTAAAATATATGTATTTAATCATTCATACTATTTCCTGAAATGAAATAAAGTGTAAGCGATATAAAAAATTATGAACCATCAATAGATCAATAGATTAATCTGTTGAGGATTTCAGAGTCCTCATGTTGCAATAAACCTCACCTCTAAATATTGCTGCATTGAGAACCAGGCCCCCCATAGATGAGCCTTTGGGGGACATTTCAGAACCAAGCCACACAGCAGGGGATTTGAGATTTTTTTGACTTCCATAAATGTTGTTGTTAGGTGCCGTCGAGTCGGTATCCGACTCATAGCGACCCTCATAGGGTTTTCAATGGCTGACTGTTTTGGGATTGCCTTGGGAGTGGATTGCCAGGCCCTTCTCCCATTTTTGCAGTGGTGGGAATTGAACTCAGGACCTCAGAGACTGCAGCGCAGTGCAGCGCTCTACCCACTGAGCTAAATCCCAGCCCCTTTCCATAAATAGCATCACGTTATGTATACATCATACCCATAGCTGTACATGGTCACAAAATGTTCAACTTTCTCCCACTTCAAGTGACATTCCTTATTGTTATACTCTCTGGAGCTCATCCCTCAAATTTTATTTCTTTGTCTTTCCAATTCAACCTTTTCTTTAACTCCCAACTCAGGAGCATTTCAACCATCCTCTTTGGCTGGGATGGGAGAAGGACGTGACAATCCACTCCCCAAAGCAATCCCAAAACAAACAGCCATTGAAAACCCTATGAGGGTCAGTGTGAGTCAGACCTGACTTGAAGGCATCTAACAACAACTTTGGCTGGGATGGAGCTGAAAAGACTCATTAGGAAGTGTTCAGCCTCCATCCCAGGTGGGCATCAGATGCTGCTGGTCAGCCTGCACCTGCGCCCACCTGTGCCCTCAGCAGCCCTCTTCTTTCCTCCAGGGGTGGCTCTGGACCATCTCCCTCTGCCTTCCCCCCACTCCAGCCTTCTGCAGACGACCCAGAACAGAGGGATGGTGGATGTGAAGCTGAACAAGGTCCTTCTCATGTGCCTCGAGGGCTCCTTTCATGTCAGTGACTGCCATGTCCTGTCCACTCACTGTGTGCCAGACCCTAGACACACAGGCTTATATCCATCTTGCTCAGCCCTCCACACGACCTAGGATGCTGGCCTCATCCTGGCCCCTTTGTGACCCTTGAGGCAATTCTGAGCTGAAGGGTTCATCTGTTGTTGTTGTTAGGTGCCATCTAGTCGTTTCCAACTCATCAAGACCCTCATAGGGTTTTTAAGAGCTAATTGTTTGGGGATTGCTTCGGGAGTGGATTGCCACCTCCTCCTCCCACTTTCACGGTGCTGGTGATTGAACCCGAGGCCTCAAGAGAGTACAGAGCAGCGCTCTACCAACTGAGCCAAACCCCAGCCCTACTAAAAAATCACTCCCCCAGGAAAGACGGAACTGGTGATGGCACCCCTTCCTGCTCAAATAGGCTGGCTGTCTTACATCTTCATCACTGAGCCAGTGTTTCGGAAATAGCCCTGGATATCTCTTCCCAAAAGCAAGCTGAAGTCCTACCACCAGAAAGGACCAGGGTTAAAATGCAACTTGTTCTCATTTGAATATTTTAGACAGGTGATGTTACATTCATAGTGTCTTTGAGTTATGATAACATACATATAGTTTCAGTTTTGTGCTCTCCTTCTCCCCATTACATTACATTTTGAGCACACATTTTTAAATGGTACATAGTAGGCCTGGGCCTGCAGCTGTAGCCCTGTGGCATCTGATCCTGTCAGATCTCTGAAGCTAAGCCGGGTCGGGCCTGGTTAGTACTTGGATAGGAGACCATCTGGGAACACCAGGTGCTGTAGGCTTGGGAGAAGGACCTGGCAACCCACTCCCCAAAATCAATCTGCCATTGAAAACCCTATGAACAGCAGAGAAGCACTGACAATAGTGTTTCACCTGTTGTACACAGGGTGGCTATGAGTCGAATACAGACTCGACAGCACCTAACAACAACAACAACAACAACAACAACAACAACAACAACAGGCCTGTCATTTCCATGGCATACAAGCCACTTCTACAAAGCCTATATGAAGTAGTGCTAAGAATTGCCTAGAGGTACCCTTAGTAGGGAGGTACCTTTAGCAGGTGGGTAAGCATGCAGCTGCAAATGTACAGAATTCACAGCCTCCCCCCAGAAGGCTTCCTCATGACCCTCCCAGTCAATGCCCCCAAAGTGCCCACTGTTCTGAAATATCACCACAGATTTGTTCACTTATATAAAATAAAATTCTATTCTCGAACTTCAGTTGAAGTGAGATTATACAGTACAGATGGTTCCCTGCTTACAATAGTTTGGCATGGTTTGTTTGTTGTTTGTTTTTACTTGACAATGGTGCAAAAACAATATACAGTCAGTAGAAACCAAATTCCAAATGTTGAATTTTGATTTTTTTTTGCCATGACCACCCGTATGTGGTTGCTGGACAGTGGCTGTGAATTGCAGCTCCTTGGCAGCCACGGGATCACGAGGGGAAACAGCCAACCCTCCACCATGCACTGTGGTGCCAGCATTTGGGGGATATGGTGTTTTCACATCCCAGTATGTCTACAAAAAGCCCATCTGTGTGTGTACATGAGAAACTCAACACTGTATTATAAAACAGGCTTTGTGTTAGATGATTCTGCCCAACTGTCGGCTAGTCTGTGTGTGCTGAGCACAATTAAGGTAGACAGGGCTAAGATGGGGTGTTTGTAGGGGAGGTGTGGTGAATGCACTTACAAGCTCCTCTCAACTGTCGCCTTCTCTGTAAAATCATTTCTAACTTTCTCAATAAAGCGTGAACTCACCCCTCAACCATTATAAAATAGCTTTTCCAGTTCCTACAACATGTTAATACTATTCTAAGTGCTTTATGTGGATTAAGCCATTTAACCTTATGAAGTAGGTATTATTGTCCACATTTTATACACTAGAATATTAAAGTTCCATAAGTTTCCTTATTCCAATGTAAGTTTCTCTGCGTCTTACATATTTCGGACATGTAGTCAGGAGAGACCAATCCCTGGAGAAAGACACCATGTTTGGGAGAGTGACAGGTCAATGAAAAAAAAAGGAAAACCCTCCAGTAGATGGTTGACACAGTGTCTGCAACAATGGACTTAACCATAAATAAGATCGTGTGCCTGGCACAGAATCAGGAAGTGTTTTGATCTACTGTACACAGGGTTGCTGTGAGTTGGACTCCACTGCGCCTAACAACAACAAAATGTGCCTTCTGGGGAGAAGGACCTGGCAACCCACTCCCAAAAATCAATCTGCCATTGAAAATCCTATGAATAGCAAAGAAGCACTGACAATAGTGTTTCGCCTGTTGTACGTAGGGTCACTATGATTTGGATACCGACTTGATGGCACCTAACAACAACAACAACAATGTAAGTCTCTGGGGGGGGGGGTGGAGAAGAAAAGAGAGGGAACCCTAAAGAGATAAGGCATTGCAGAAAACACCCAGATGGCTCTGGATTGCCACCTTGGGGAGATTATTTTACCCCTCCTCCTCCCATTTGCACACAGAACAGCCTACTGCTAGTGCTGCTATGCAGACCTAGGTGTGCAAAGGCATGGTGCTGCCACTGAAATCGAACAAGGCGCCCTCAGGATACTCTGTGGTCCTTTAAAACATCTTCTCTTGCCGGGTGTGGTGGTGCACACCTGTAATCCCAGTGGCTCAGGAGGCAGAGGCAGGAGGGTCACAACTTCGAGACCAGAGGCAGTCTGTGTAACTTAGCGAGACCCTGTCTCAAAAAGTAAAAACATGGGCTGGGGGTGCAGCTCAGTGGTCCAGCACTTGCAGAGCATGCAAGTGTAAGGCCCCAGGTTCAATCCCCAGTACAAAAAAAAAAAAATCTCCTCTTTAGATTGAGCTTTGCCCTGACACCAATTGAGTGTTGGGGACCCTCGGGGTTAAGAGTTTGGCTGGAGGTGCCAAAGAAGGACTTCAAAAGACCTTATTAAAACAGGAACAGGAACTTTATTAAGTTGCTCCTACAAGGAGGAACAACTAACAAAGAGCTCTTTAAGTTATTCAAAAGAAGTGATTTTGAGGTGCACTTTGGATAGGTGGGCAAGGTGTGGGCCAGGCCAATCAAAGGTGTTTCCTTAGGGACCAATCAGGAGGCTCTGATTGACCAATCAAAGTGGAGGTGGTCAGATCAGGGCCTAGCTGGACAGGGGCCATCTTTGATCAGTCGATGGGAGGGGGAGAAGTAAGTAACTTCAGCCCCTTGTTGTTGTTGTTAGGTGCCGTCGAGTCGGTATCCGACTCATAGCGACCCTCATAGGGTTTTCAATGGCTGACTGTTTTGGGATTGCCTTGGGAGTGGATTGCCAGGCCCTTCTCCCATTTTTGCAGTGGTGGGAATTGAACTCAGGACCTCAGAGACTGCAACGCAGTGCAGCACTCTACCCACTGAGCTAAATCCCAGCCCCCCAGCCCCTTAGTACCACAAAAAAAAGAAAGAAAGAGAGAAAGAGAGAAAGAGAGAAGAAAGGAAAGAAAGAAAGAAAGAGAAAGAAAGAAAGAGAAGCAAAGAGAGAAAAGAAAGAAGAAAGGAAGGAAGGAAGGAAGGAAGGAAGAAAGGAAGGAAGGAAGGAAGGAAGGAAGGAAGGAAGGAAGGAAGGGAGGAAGGAAGAAAAAAGAAAGAAAAAATCGTCCCCTATGATTTTTCTTCCCCTCAAACCTTACTACTTAAGATCTTAGATTCAAAGAGATGCAAGATGCTAGATACTTTATTTGATGCCTGGCATTTGAAAAATAAAAGTAAATTCCTGAGGCCAGCTTGTTTATTTGCCCAGTTAAACAAGAATTTGTCACATGTCTTTTTCTCCTAACAAGAGTGCAAACTAACTCATTCCTGGGGGTTGGATTCCCACGGAATACAAATCCCCTGTGCATACACACACTCCAACACTGTCAACACCATAGAGCTTGTGCTTTCTGAGGAAACTGGGTTCACCTTGGAAGAAGCTGCTTCAAAGTCTGGTTACTTCCCAAGTCAGCCCTTCTCTCTCCTGGCAGTTTCCATGAGTGGAGGCTCCAGAAAAATGAGGAGAATCTGTCTTTGCACAGGGCACTGTGTAAAGACAGATTTACAGATTACAGGCGTGAATACGATTCTCTTCTGATGTGGATCAGAGAGGGATGCAGCCAGTCTTGAGAGCACCTTTGAGATGCTGTGTTGGGGGTTCTTATAGAGGACTCCCTGGCCAGGGTCTCTTTTGTCAGCCTGGAGAACTGACCTTTATCCTCCAGGGCCAATGACCCTTGGCCTACATCCTGGTTACTTACTTCTCCCCATCCCCTCGACTGATCAAAGATGGCCCCTGTCCAGCTAGGCCCTGATCTGACCACCTCCACTTTGATTAGTCAATCAGAGCCTCCTGATTGGTCCCTAAGGAAACACCTTTGATTGGGTTTTCAATAGTGGATTGATTTTTGGGAGTGGGTTGCCGGGTCCATCTCCCAAGGCTACAGCACCTGGTGTTCCCAGGTAGTCTCCCATCCAAGGACTAGCCAGGCTCGACCCTGCTTAGCTTCTGAGATCTGTTGGGTTCCGATGCCACAGGGCTACGGCCGCAGGCTAACATTACTTAGTAAAAACTAAAGAAACCAACATTACTATTTTGAAGACATTACTAGTAACTAAACTCTAGGCTTAATTAAGATTTCGCCAATTTTTCCACCAATTTCTTCTTTCTGTACAGAGTTGCATTTAGTTGTCATGGTTCCAGTGTCCTCTGGTCAGTGACAGGTTCTCTGTCTTTCTTTGTGCCTCATGACCTTGGCAGTTTTGAGGAGTACTGGTTAAGTACATTTGTGACATGCACCTAAATGGGGATACATCTGTGGTGTCTATCTAGATGGCTATGGGTTTAGGGTGGAAGTGCCCTATGCCTCACATCCTGGTGGGGGTACATGATGCCACATGGCATCGCCAGTGGAGTCAGCCTTCCTCACTTGGTTAAGGTGGTATTAGCCAGGTTTTTCCCACTGCAAAGTCACTATTTGTCCCTTTCTCCTTATCCTGTTCCTCAGAAATGAGGCTCTAAGTCCAGGCCACATTCAAGATGGCCAGGAAAGACGAAGCCCCACCTCCTGGAGGAGAGAGTGTTCACGTACATTATTTGGAATTCTGTAAAGAAATTGTGTCCCTTCCCTTCCATTTAGTTAGCTAGTAAATAATTTATTTATAACAGTCTGGACTCATGCATATGCATTTTATACTTTGAGATGTAATCAAAATGTAAATTACTTATTTTGTTACTCCAGGTTGTCCAGTTTTGATACCATTGGGAGCTCTTTTGGGTTGGCTCCTGTGTCTCTTTAGTATGTCTCCATATTTTCCCCCCCTGCATTTCTTTACTTTCTGGTACAATCAGATGAGCCAGGATCACCTTTTTTATTGGTAATTTTTAATATACAACTTAATGTGTTTCATTATGACGTTTCCACATTTGCAAGATCATCTTATTATGTTGTATTATTTTCTGCCCAAACCTTGGAATTGGCAATTTCCCTCATGGAACTCTGGACTCTTTTATTCAAGAATGACATTTAGAAGCCAAGATCTGGGCACTGGGAGTGTCCATTGCTACTTGGCATGTCGCTGCTTCTAATCTTTTCTAGTGGAGAGCTAAGTAAAGTATGTATAGAACACATGTGCAATTGCTTTTATGTTTATCCATCTTCTGTGTGTATATGTGTTTGTGTGTGTGTGTGCATGTGTGTGTGCATACAGATGTAAATTCTCACTCATACCTCTGGTTTTAATCCAGTTTCACAGGGCCAAACTCTATTTTATTGTTATAAATTACCAAATGTATTTTACAGTTGAAGCTTATGGTCTTGACACAAGACTCAAATTTGTGAAGAGAACTTGAACCTTGAACTTAAGCCCTTCCCCTCAGTGCCACCTGTGTTTAGCATATATTGTGGAGCACATTCAGAGCAGAACCCTCTCAGAGCTAGAGGGAAGTAAAGGTAGTTTTGGTTTTAGTTTTAGTAAAACACCCTGAGCCTGCAGCCGTAGCACTGTGGCATCTGAGCTAATCAGATCTCGGAAGCTAAGCAGGATGTAACCCGGTTAGTACTTGGATGGGAGACCACCTGCGAACACCAGGAGCTGTAGGCTTGGGAGAAGGAACCAGCAACCCACTCCCCCCAAAAAAATCAGCCTTTGAAAACCCTATGAATAGCAGAGAAGCACTGACAGTAGTGTTTTTCCTGTTGTACATAGGATCACTATGAGTTGAATACTGACTGAACGGCACCTAACAACAACAAAAAACACTCTGAAGGGCTTAATTTCCAAGAATCTTACACAAGTGTCTCAACTTTCTCAGCATCAGTTAGGTCATATGGCAATTAGCCCACTTACTTACTGTGCACTTACCATGTGCCAACCCCACAGCCAGGTGCCCTAAATAAGTTCTCTTTTAATCATCACAAATCTACTAACACCTAGAGACCCCAAGGGTCTGTTTGTTTGCCATGATATAGAGGCTTGTGTGATGCTATGATGCTGAAAGCTATGCCACCAGTGTTTCAGATACCATCAGTGCCACCCATGGTAGACAGGTTTCAGGTGAGCTTCTAGACTAAGAAAACCAGGGAGGATCTGGCAGCCCACTCTTGAAACACTTAGCCATTGAAAACCCTATGAATAGCAGAGAAGCACTGTCAAATAGTGTATCAGAAAATGAGCTCCTGAGGCTGGAAGGCATTCAAGAAACAACAAGGAAAGAGTTGCCTCCTCCTCAAAGTAGAGTTAACCTTAATGATGGGAAGGAATACAGCCTCTAAGACTTCCTTTTGCTATTGTGCATGACTCACAATGAGAAGAAATATAGTGGCTGCAACAACAGGCTCAAACATAAAAATATTGTGCACATGGCACAGTGTTGGGTAGTATTTTGTTCTGTTGTACCTATGGTCACTATGAGTAGGATCTGACTCAAGGACACTCAGCAATAACAATTAACCTGGAGAACTGAAAGACTTCTTTAAAGCCCCTTAGCCTCTATAGAGTAGCTGTTTTCCTTTTTTCAGCCAGAAAATATTTCTGTAAAATGAATTATGTAGAATTCCACAAGTCCATATTCCAGCAAATGAGGTAGACAATAGTGATGCAAGTAGCAAGGGAGGCAGGCTTGTAAACAAATGATGAGGAAGAGACAGGTGCTGTCACAGAGGGTGCCAGGAAGGGCAGGGCCCTCCGTGGGGGAAGGCTGAGCTCTCCCTGCAGAACTGGAATGGAAGGACTAAGCCCTCCCTGATGAGGCCATGTGTCTTTAAGGGAGAGCAGGAGGTGTCTGACTCAGCACTGGAGTCTGGGCCCTTGGCCTTGAACTCTCCTTGCTCTTGGCATGGCCAGAACTCTCCTCCTGCAGATGTCTGCTGAAGTGTCCCCTCTTCACAGAGGCCTTCCCTGACTGACCTGTCCTTTCCATTCACCTCACCAGACCATGCTCATTCCTTCCTAATGTTTGACCACAGGCACTGTGTCTTTCTCTCTTACCATCGTATTCCTGGAACTGACACATACTAGGCACCTCATAGGGCTGGGATTTAGCTCAGTTGATAGAGCGCTGCTCTGTAGTCTCTGAGATCAATTCCCAGCACCAAAAAAATGGGAGAAGGATGTAGCAATCCACTCCTGAGATAATCCCAAAACAGTCAGCCATTGAAAACCCTACGAGGGTCACTAGGAGTCGGATGGCGACTCGACGGCACCTAACAACAACAACAGGCACCTCATAAGCTTTGTTGAATGAGAGATCAGATGAAAAGGGCAGCACTGAACAAGTGGTTGCTTTCTCTTCCCCATGCTAAGAAGTAATCTGGTCTCAGTGGTATATACCAGAGTTCAAACTGTTTGGCTTATTTTAGAATGGGAAGCAGTTTTCAGAAACTAATATGGGCCCCACCCCAGATTGTCTGGTCTGATATTCCTGGGCTGGGATTTGAGCATCTGCACTTCTACAAAGCTTTTGATGAGCCCCAAAGGGTAAGAATTTTTGCCCTGGAGCCCAAACCTGAACACTGTCATTGGCAAGCCTGACAGTAAATATGTCCTTTCCCCTGCTAATGGCCTTTTATTTGTCATCTGGTAACTTACCAGACATCCAAAATTACTCCTCTTACCCTCTCATGTTGTCCTTTTTCTCAACCTTTCTTTGATTTCCACCCCTTTCCTGACGGATTGTTGCTGTTGTTGTTAGGTGCTATTGAGTTGGTTCCGACTAACAGCAACCCTCATAGGGTTTTCAATGGCTGATTGTTTCAGGATTGCTTCAGGAATAGATTAACTCTGTTTCTCGGGTTTCTGGTCTCTCCTTTAAAGACACCAATGGCTTCCTAAATGCCAAGTGCTGGACTGTGAGGTTGTAAGGTTTGGGACTATGCCTACCCAGCTGTCTGCCCCCACTGCATGTTATACGGGACAGCACACTAAAATGCCCTATAAAGGTATACTGAATAGATAGGCTACCATTTGAACCCAACACTACCTAGAAAACAGGGGCAGCAATGCCTTCATAACCCTCCTCTCTCTCCATCCTTCCCCAAAACTTGCTGATGTCTGAACTCCCAGAAAGTGTCCTTCTTATCTTTTCATAAACTCAACCTAGGCCTGAAGATGTCTTGGTCCATTTATCTAGACTTGGGCCTTCCTTCTGTTAATATTCCACAAGACTCATTCTGAGCATCCATCCTGTCCTTTCCATGCCTCCTTCTTGACCAAGGCTATAGTTATCCCCCAGAAATTCATCTGCTAGTTTTCTCCTGCTTGAATGAAAACTTTCTTCAGGGCATATTCTCAGAGCCTTGGATTCAAGTAAATGTTCAATAAATAGTGACTAAGGAAATGAATCTATGAATGAAACGTTATTTGGAATTGGCAAGAGGATTAGAGCCTTGGACTGAAGTCCAGACTCTAGACCATAGTCTCACCTATTTAAAACTAGTAATATTTTTCTTTACTCTTTCTTGTTGTTCTTCTTTGTTCTTAATTGAGAAAACTAATCTCTATTATATTACTGAGATCAATTTTGTTCTCTCTCTTTCTCCCCTCCCCTTTTCTTTTTCTCTGTGTGTGGGGAGGTAAATTTCTTCAACTCATATCTGCTTTCTAAGACTCAAATCTCTAAAGTTTGCATTTGTCCTCTGAGCACAAATATGTAATTGTGACAGGTACAGAGAAAATAAAAATGAATGAATGAAGTACTCTCAGTTTAACAGAACCTCTGTGCCCCAGAAAGGAAATTACTCCACCTCTCAATAGGTCCTACTACATAATAGCCCCCCATGCCTTCTTCCATGCTCAATTCTAGATTGGACAGAATAATAACCAGATTGGAAAGAATAATTAAGCTTCTCTGTCCTATTTGGTGGTTGGTGACCATCTCCAGCTTGTGTTTACTCTACTCCATCCTGTACCTTAACTATGGATAGTGCATGAGCAATGTTCCCTCATACATCCAAGTTTTACAAAATATATTTTATTAAATAAGGAAGAAACTGTGTGATCATCAGAGGTTTAGGTGAAGGATATTTCTTTCTTGTGGGGTGGCTAATCTTCAAGTATGACTTGGTACACCATTACAAAATCAAATGTTATTTCCGAAGGGAAAGAAAAATAACTTGCAATTTTGGAACATTATTTGGTATCTTAATATTCTGGAAGAGTTAATAAAGTATTCTAAATTACTCCACTTAATTAATTCATGGCTGTGCCTACAAGATGACCATATCTTTGGTCACTGAGACCAGAAATGACACCAATAAAGGGTGTTGAGAGAAATTGACAGGCTTTTAATGCATAGACTGTCATTCTTTTGTTCTCATAATATACATTTACTAAGCTATTATTGTATGATAGGTACACATCAGGGACCAAAAAATAAAAGACAATGACAATCATCATGAACTTGGGCTAAGTACTTGGCATACATACATCCAAAACCCTCCCACACAATTGCAAGGTTATTCCATTATCCTGATTTTAGAGATGACAAAAAAATTTAAGCTAATTGTGCCTTGTGAAACTGTTTAATTGACAATGTTTTTAAGTTTCCCTTTGAACAGCTGAGGAAATTGTGAACAATGAAATAAATGACAGAGGGATACAGCCATTTAGATATTGGAAATCAGCTTAAAATGGAACAAAATATGGTGTCTAGAAATAAACCCAAGTTCATTTTTAATTCTTATTTTTTAATTAAAATATCATTTCAAATTAAAACACTAGATTATTCAATAAATGCATAGGATTAAAGACAGATAGTTGGGTAAAATTTTTAAACTAGATGTGTATCTATTCTTTATAGTGAGTTAAAGGTTGAATCAGAATGAGTGGGATCATAAAGAAAAACTTGAATAATTTTATGCATAATTTATGATCCAAAAGCTACAAAGGGAAATATTAATGTATGTGACTAGTAAAAACCTGCCCTAAAATACACATAGCGAAAAGACAAATGGCAAACTAGGAAAAAATTTTTGTAATATGCTGCAAAATGAATTATTTTCTCTATAATTCAAATAACTAAAAAAATCAAAAGGAAAATATGTGAGCAAGGCCTGCAAACAATTGGTTTACAGAAAGGAAGATGAAAAGACCCAAAATTTAAGGGAGAAATGCTCACTTTTTCTCATAATTAAAAAGGTGAAAATTGAAGCTAGATTCCATCTGCTTCTTATACATTTCCCCTCCACATCACTCTTTGATCGTCATTAGATAATAAATTATCACAGAAACAGAAAGACTTTAAATACCAGAGCCCACTAAATTAAGTTGCTTCTTAAGTGTTTGAAGGATTAAACAGCTAACAGAGCGGAGGACAGCGTGAAAACAGTGTTTGAACTTAGGGTGTATTCATCTAGCTTTTCTCCAAGCATTTCCAGTGATCTTGCCAAAGAATCCAAGTTGTATTTTTCTGTTTTTTTATACTCCATCTTTGGAATCTTAGAGAATTTATCTACTTAGATTTGCTTAAAGATGTATTTGGGGGTCACTTATCTCATGGATATGTCAAGACTCTTGGGGAGACAGCAATAATAATGCAGATGTTAAGTTGTCCTTGACTTCTAGTAAGAAGGAGAAATCAAATAATTCCAGGGAAGTTGCTTATTTCACATTTAAGTTATAAAAAATATTTCTAACCTGCTTTTGAGAAGTTCAGAAAATGACAGCTCACTCTCTTGAGAACATGCTTATTTTTTCTCTTAGCTCAAGAAACACTAATGACTTTAATGAATTTGAACAGTTCTAAAAGATCCTTTGAACTTTCAAGTTTTAATCACTGGTCTCCCAGCATCCCTTGGCCTTCCTCTTCACCTAATTAATCACCCACATCAGGACTCAGCTCAGAAATCATTTCCTCTAAGAAAGTTTTTTCCCCAATGCCCGAATTGAAGCCAAGGATCCCCACTTCCCCATTCTTTTCATTCCATCCTTGTTGCACTTATTATGATTGTATTATTAAACAATCTTAAAATTATTATTTAACATCTGGGTCTGGTCTCCCATAAGGGTATAAACTCCATGAGAAGACAGTCTGATTGATTTACTCCTCAAACATAGTGCTATTCCCTAAAAATTTCCCAGAGCCCACCATAGTTCACTGCATGAATTAATTGCTCGATAACTATTTGTTGGTTGAATAGTATAGTAGAAAGAATAATGCCCTCCTTGATCACTGTAAAGAATTCAAATTGTAATCCCCAGAACTGTGAATATATTTTCTCATATGGAAAATGGAAATTTTTGGATGATCACTTAAGGATCTTTGGATGAGGAGATCATCTATGTGAACCTGCTGTAATCACAAGAGTCATTATATGAGGTAAGCTTTCAGATCACATCAAGAGAAGAAAATGTGACAATAGAGACAGAGGTCATGGTTAAAAATCAGAAGAAGCAAGGACAAGATTCTTTTTGGAACCTCACAGAGAGGACCATCCCTGCCAACTTCTTAATTCTAGTTTGGATTTCTAACCTCCCAAACTGTAAAAGAATAAGCTTGTGTTGTCTAAAGCAACAAAGTTTGTGGTCATTTGTTACATCACTAACAGAAAACTAATACAAATAAATTGCTTAGTTGTGTAACATTGGACACTATTTATCTAACAACCTGAAAACAAATAGAAAAATGGTAAAAATTTAAAATACTATATTATAAGACAATTGACCTAAAAAGACCTAGTGGCTAAAACATACCCACCATCCAAGTAATCCAATTATTTACCAGAAGTTATTTGTTTAAAGAATAAAACAACATCCTATAAATAAGACTAGATCACAGAGTCTGGTACTAGAAAGCTTGTTTGCATACCTAGATCCTAGGGCAAAATCAGTCAAATGGAACAAAGGAAGTAGTTGTGAAGCCTTTGACAGTTCACTTAATAGCAGTGGGCCTTGAGTTTCTCATCTAGAAAGTGAAGTTAAGAATTATTGCTTCCTACTTTGTAGAATTAGTATAAAGTTTAGAGATAAAGTATATACAATGCTCTCTACTGACCTGGAAGCAGAGCAGAATCTGTATGGCAAAATGGTACCTGATGGCAATGGCAGTGGTAGTAGTAAAATTGGTAAATAATAATGTCAGAAAAAGGAGTAGAGAGGTTATGGTACTATTTAAAATAGGACTTTTAAAAAAAGCATTGCCTGGAGAAAAGTAAAAGAACAGCAATGATATGAGTAAATATATTGATGATACAAATAGCTATGCATGGGAGAAGGATGTGGCAATCCACTCCTGAAGCAATCATGGAAAAATTAGCCATTGACCCTATGAGTTGGATACAACTTGACAGTACCTAACAACAACAAAAACAATTGCTATACAGTGTATTATTTGGAGAAAATAAAACAACAGCAATGATATGACTAAATATATTGATGATACGAATAGCTATGCATGGGAGAAGGATGTGGCAATCCACTCCTGAAGCAATCATGGAACAATTAGCAATTGACCCTATTAGTTGGACATGACTTGACAACACCTAACAACAACAACAACAACAATAGCTATACACTGTATTATTAGAAGAAAGAAAGAAGAAAATGTAGCTACTAATAAATTATGTATGAAAAGGAGACATTAAATAATAAAAGAGAATACTTAAAAGAAGTGGTCCTTTTCTTTTACTTTTATTTATTTTATAATTTTTTTTCATCCCTGAAAAAGAAAATGACGTAACATTGACTTCATTTTTTCCACTTAACATATAGTCATAAATGCCCATCTGGTCTGGAAAATGTCAGAACCTGTAAACCAAATTGGTTTTGATAGAGCTAAATCCTAAGTATTAGAAAATAGGCACTGTAAAATACAGTGGAACACACGTATAAAAATATACCAGAAAATTTTACCCAAAGGCCAGACTCTCCAATATTTGATGAAAACATATATGCAATGGAACTTCTTGTGTTTGTCTTTCTACTTAGTTGAAATCACTTCAGACCCCCTTTCTGTACTTCACTGTCGGTCCATTGTAGTCTGCCTGGCTTAGTCCTTTGGGACTGCTATAATAAAATATCATAGATTGGGTACCTGATAAATAACACAAATTTATTTCTCACAGGGGTTTTCCCCTTTGTGAGAGTCTATCACTGCTGTTAAAACTGTGAAGTGAACAAAAGTCACTTTTGATAATTTTCCAATCTACTACTGATGTGATTGATAGCAAAGAATTTGATCACTAAAATTGTTTACTGTAGAAATTCATGCCTAATAACAATACTATTTTTCTTTATTTCCTTCACTCCTAAGGGTCTCAGAATTCAATTCTTTAACATCACAGAACATGGGAAGGACCAATTAGTGAATGTGTATGCATTTTGTCTCGAACAGGTCATGACATAACAGAAAAGGTATTCAATAAGTATTGGTGGTATTAATGAATGGAATAAATGATTGCACAAAGAAATGACTGATCAAAGGACTATGTCTTTCTCCTTTCATCGTCAATCAGATGTTTGTTTCCACCCTTGCATCTGGCCATGTGAATTGCCACCTAGGTGCATGGTTTATTAACAAACAGAACTGGCATTCCCCTGACTATATGACCTCTTGTGTTAAACCATCCTTGCTCTCCAGGAGCTTTGCTTGCCATCCTCCAAATAGTCTGTGTCTTGGTGAGCCTCATAGGTCACATATTCTTGGATTTAAGTGTCAGGATTACTTTAATCTTAGGAAACAGTGTGGCAGCAGGGAGAGAGAGGTACTGGGGTCCAGAAAACTGACAATCAATCTTGGCTCTGCTTGCAGAGAGGCCCTGGTTAAATTGTGTAATTTCTCTGAGCCTCAGTTATCTCATCTGTAAAATACTTTTTTTCTTGGAGAAGTTTCAGTGTCATTGAAAACAACAGCATACATATGTGGAGGTTGATGTTGTAATTATTGTCATTTTTCCAGTTGTCTATTGGTAACATAACAACACAAAATAAAAACACTAATGTTAACACAAATGCCATGATTACCCTTGCGCTTAATACATGCAAGGCTATTCTAAGTGCTCTCTTGTTCAATGATCAAAATCATGCTATTCTCATCCCCATTTTACAGATGAGAGAATTAAAGGTCAGAGGGCTTAAGTAACTTGCCCAAGACACTACAACTAGTAAATGATGAAGCAAGGACTCAGACTCACAAACACTGCATGGTCCAAAGTCATTTTAAATGGCAAATACCATGGAGACCGTGACCTGTGATTGATACAGTATTTTAAGAGTTTCCAGCAGATGGAAGGTTTGTCCACATCTGAACCGGGAGATTTGATCAACTTGTTCCCCTTGAGCTCCCGCTCGGCTGATGCCTGGCAGAACCCCACCAGGGCACCCTTGGCAATGAGCCCTGGGCCTTGTTTTCCTATCATCCAAGCTACTCTAAGGTCAGGGTCAAGAACTCTGGATCACCATCACTCTTGAGATGGAGAGAAGTTGTGGGTGGCTTAACCAATAGAAATTTGTGGCCTCACGGTTCTGATGGGTAGACGTCCAAGATCAAGGTGTCAGCAGAATTGGCCTTCTGAGTGCTGTGAGAGGACATGTGTTCCTTGCCTCTCTATTCTGATGATTTGCTGCAATCTTTGGTGTACTGGAGAGATGGCAGCCTCCCTGTATCTTCATACCATCGTCCCTCTGTTCCTTACCAGTCATAGAGAGGTAACTCCAGCTTCACCTCATCTCAGCTTAACCAATCACATCTGCAAGGACCCTTTTCCCAAATAAAGTCAAATATGGGGTACTGAGGAGTTACAACTTAAACATATGAATTTTGGTGGGACTGAATTCAACCCGTAAGATCAGTCAATAGTCATGAAGCCTCTTTTGTTTAAAGACTTTGGGATGGCTCTGGTTTGGGTAGACAATTAAACTAAACAAAAGTGTGCCTGCAGCCATAGCACTGTGGCGTCCAATACTGTCAGATCTGAAAAGCTAAGCAGTGTCGGGCCTGGTTAGTACTTGGATAAGAGACCGCCCGGGAACACCAGGTGCTGTCAGCTTGGGAGAAGGACCTGGCAACCCACTCTCCAAAAACAATCAGCTAACAAAAACCCTATGAATAGCTGAGGAGCACTGACAATAATGTAGTACACAGGGTCGATATGACCCGGACACCGACTTGATGGCACCTAATAACAACAACAAACAAAAGTGTTTTAACAAGTCACCATGGTTACGTGCTACAGTGTTCTCTGATGATTATGCCAAGGGTCTTCTTCTCCCCTTTCATAGACTGTTGACATCCCATGGTATGCTGCCCTTAGGCACTTTCTCAGCTGTTGATTGAAGAAATCCAGCCTACCTCCCCATGGTTTTTTGGACAATAAGCCCTAGGCTGAGGGCTTATAGCTCTGTGAGTCTGTGTGATGGCCTCTTCAGCAATCCACTCATGAAGATATTAAATAAGTAGGCTCTGAAGAGGATTTGAAGCTGTAATGAGGAAATGTGATAACCAAATAAAGAAAGCAATGAGAATCTGAAAAGATTGGATCCAAACAAATTATAGGATCAAACAGATGCTTCCAGAACCAAAGCCCTCATTGTTGGTGGAGAATCAGCTTATGACTAAGATGATTGCTTTGCATGAGTCAGAAACATCATGCTGGCTTCCAAACACAAGAGTTCTCTTATGGTCCACTCTCGACTTTCTCTCCAGCCGTGCATTAAAATTGTATCCTCCATTCTGAAGTCTTAATTATTCAGAATATAGAAGAGTCATTCTCATACTTTCTAAACAAGGACAAACATCAAGTTGCCAACATTTAAAGATTACCAAGGAACGGTAACAATTATTTTTATTTTTACTTGTAGTATGCTTATCGTTAAAACAAATAAACCAAGTCTCTTTTCCAAATGTCTTTGAGTTTTTATATCCAGTCTCTTCTGGGAAAAACATGAGCAGGCTTTTTATCTAGGTTTCCTATGTTACGCACAATTTAAATTAGTAGCTGTGGGAGAAAATAGTGCTTTGATGTTTCTTCAACTTTAATTTTCTTCACTTGTATTTGTCACTAAACCTGACACACCTCTGCTTAAAATCCCTTAGCAGCCAACAACTATCACTGAAATAAAGACTGGGCTTTTATCATGACATCCCAAACCTCCTACTCTCTGCCCATCATCCACTTGTCCAGACCAGAACATCTGGATTATTCAATATACTGTGGCCCAAATATTCCATCTCCAGGCCTGTATTTATGATGTCCCTCTGCCTAAAACGTTCCTCACATTTCTATCTACTTGTGCCTTTGAAAGCTCTGCACAAGTCTTGCTTCCTCCTGAAGCCTTCTCAGTTGCCCTCTCTTCCTGGGGGCCCTTCCTTCCCTGTTTCTTTCGTTCTCCTCACTGCAGTGCACTCACTTTTGTATACCACTTATTCTCCCAATATATACCAATCGAGGTATCAGTGAGAATGGTAGCAGCTGTTTTGACACAATTCCCCAACCCCATACTCCCTACTTTAGTACATGCCATTCTGCCTTCCCCTCTATGTCTGACAGCTTGTGGTGCTGTGGGGACTTGAGTGTTGCTATGATGTTGAAAGCTATGCCATTGGTATTTCAGACACCAGCAGGGCTACGTATGGTGGACAGGTTTCAGCTGAGCTTCCAAGTGAAGACAGACTAAGGAAAAGGACCTGGTAGTCCACTCCCAAAACAATTAGCCATTGTAAAACCCTATGAATAGCACAGAAGCACTCCCAAATGTAGTGTCAATAAATGAGCTCCCCCAGGCTGAAAGGCATTCAAGAAAAAACTGAAGAAGAGTTGCCTCCTCAAAGCAGAGTCGACCTTAATGATGGGAATGGAGTAAAGCCCTGGGACCTCCTTTTGTTAATGTGGCAGGACTCAATGAGAAGAAACGTTGTTGTTGTTGTTGTTGTTGCTGTTGTTGTAAGGTGCTGTCAAGTCAAGTCGGATTCATAGGGACCCTAAATAGGCTCAAATATAAAAAGATCGTGTGCATGACACACTGTTGGGGAGTGTTTCATTCTGTTGTACATAAGGTCTCTGAGTAAGATCCAACTCAACAGTACCTAACAACAACATGTTGTTGTTGTTGTTAGGTGCCGTCGAGTCGGTATCCGACTCACAGCAACCCTCATGGGGTTTTCAATGGCTGTTTCAGGATTGCCTTGGGAGTGGATTGCCAGGTCCTTCTCCCATTTTTGGGGTGCTGGGAATTGAACTCTGGACCTCAGAGACTGCAGAGTGGCACTCTACCAACTGAGCTACATCCCAACCCTAACAACATCTTGCCTTATAAATAGTAAAGTTTACTGGATAAAGGAAAGAGTAAATGTCTGAAATCCACACCTCTGTCTCAGTTTCTGTTCAGTTATCTTCGTTTTAACAATCTTGTGAATTCAGGCCACCAGGTCCTTGTTGCCTCCCTTCTCTGGATACTTACTGTTGAAGATATGCATGTATGTATGTATGTATGTATGTATGTATATAGTTGTTGTTAGGTGCTGTTGAGTTGGTGTCTGACTCATAGTGACCCTATGTACAACGGGCAAAACACTGTCAGTACTCCTCTGCTATTCATAGGGTTTTCAATGGTTGAGTGTTTTTTGGGAATGGGTTGCCAGGTCCTTCTCCCAAGCCTACAGCACTTGGTGTTTCCAGGTGGTCTCCCATCCAAAGTACTAACCAGGCCCAACCCTGCTTAGCTTCTGAGATCTGATAGGATCGGAAACTACAGGGCTACGGCTACAGGAGATACATATATATACATATATACATACATATGTATACATACATATATATAAAATACATACATATGTATACATACATATATATAAAATACACATATATGTGTGTAATATATATATATATATATATATATATTTATGTATGTATCAGTACTAGGGGCCTGAAACCAGGTCCTTACACATGTTTTGCAAATCTTCTACCACTGTGCTGCACTTCCAGCCCATTTTTATTTTATTTTTTTTATCTTAAGACAGTGTCTCCCTAAGTTACACAGGCTACCTCTTGCCTTGAACTTGGGATCCTCCTGCTTCAGCCTCCCAAGTTGCTGGGATTGCAGGTGTGAGCCCCTGTACCCAGATACTGTTGCAGATATTAAAGAAGATCTAACATGGCAGCCCTAAGCCCTTTCCCCTTCTCCACTGAGGGTCCAAGACATCACTGTTGTAGCTGGAAAATTATCCAGAAGGGGGTGCCCCCCAAATGGCAGTCTTGTGTGGATCCCTCTGAATACAGGATCAAGTCCAAAGACTCCATTTTGGTTGTCATTGAGGGCTGTAGAAGAGGAAAAGGATGCGGACTGTGAAATCTGAAAGCTCTGGGCTGCCTCCTGACCAGACTTCCTGCTAGCTGTGGGATCCTAGGTGAGCTGCCTCACCTCTGACTGCACCCTGCTTGAAATCAGGAGGGACTGCACTTTCCAGGGACAAGGAAAGATTTAAGGGAGCCCAGCTCAAGCTGTGGCCCCACTGAGCAACTTTCTCAAGCCTCCTTTGTATCTCCTGAGCTCCCCAGCATCTGTGCACGGCTCTTCTACACCTGGATCCAAATCACTGATTTATGATCTCCCTACCCCTCAAGGCCAGGAGCTTATTGAGGGCCCTTGTCTGTGCTATTACAGCAGCTTTAAATCAGCCAGGCAGGAGTCCTTCTATAGCTTTGGGTGAATTTTGGGCGTGGAGTAAGACAGGCAATGGATGTTTCTAGAACTCCTCTACACTCACAGCACAGATGCCAACTGCCATTTTCTTAATCTTATGTAGAAACACAGCTTCAGGAGAAGTTTGTCACCACTACCACCTGAGATGCCGGGGACAGCCTCTACCAAGGGCCAGCTGAGTACAATAGTGGCTCGGGCTGCAGCAGGTGCCATGTGAGGGCTGCCTGCCCATCTCTGTAGCACTGAGGCTGGCACCCATACCCTGCTGGGAGCACTCTCAGCCTTGAAAATGCTAATGAAACACTACCCCAGAGTGCCTTTACTCACTCGCCACCCATGTGCTGGAAACCAGGCTCCTTCTTCGCTTCACTTTGTCATTACCCAAACTGCACCTTGCAGAAATGCTTTAAATGTCTTAGTTTGTGTATCCAGCCCTTCTCCAATTCCCAGTAGAAATTTACCTTTTCCTACAGGTCACAATAATTGCAATGTTGACATGGGTGTGATGTAAATAGGTGAGTTTGGATTCCTATCTGGGTCCAGGACTCTGTCCCTGTTCTTGGAGGCTCTGACTTCCTCCTTTGAGAAGGTTGGCTTATTTCCCTGGAGCCCAGCTTCCATTCCCTGTCTCCTTGCCCCACCATCCCATGTACCAACACCCTGGTAAAACTGCCTCAGCCTACCAGGAGGACCATGCACAATGGAAAGAGCCCAGCACTCCTGGAACTAAGTCAGGGAGAAGTCGTCTGGTGTAACAGTTGCTATGACATGATTTTATAGTTTAGTTTGGTTGTCTTCACACCCCAAAGAACATGAGCTCCAGAGAACTAAGCTAGATTAAAATCTAATTGGTTCTTTTGAAGGGATCAAGGTGGCCTCCACAAGGAAGAGGTTGCTGTGGCCCTTTCTGGACTTCATCTCACTTCCGCTGCCTGTACTTAGTCAAGGTCAGTTTCCTAGCCAGGCAGGAAGCTTTGGCAGGGCAGGGATATCCTCAACATTCATTACTGCATTTTCAGCATCTTCACAGACACATCTGTGCTCTGAGCACATCATATTCTTTTTCAATAAGATAAAGGCCACATGGATTGAGCTCTTTTCAAAAATCATTTACTGCTCAATTGGTGCCCATTCTTGAAATTTTAGAAAACACAGAAAAGAACAAAAAGGAGAGAGTTACCACCCATAGTTATTATGGCATCTTCCTCTGCAAGGTATTTTCCTAGGTGTGTAAAATCCAGGAGACTATTTTCCTTGCTTAACATAATATCATAAATGTTCACTTTTTATTTTCAAATCTGTTGATACATACTATGCATCAGGGACTGTGCTGGGCCCTGTAGATGTTTAAATGGGGCCTCGGGGTGCACAGGACTCTTAGCAAGATAGATACACAGGTGCATCACGACACCACCTCCAAGATCCCACGTGTGGATAATGAGTTTGTGGCTAACCAGGGTAGCCCAAAAGAGATATTAGCACTCAACTCTGGTGTTTATCCACTGGCCATGCCAGACAGGCTTACTTTATATAAAAGGGGAGCATTTCCAAGATTTGCCAGGATTCCCAGAAAAAGCCCAAGGTAATTCAGTGAGGTTAGTTTTTGAATAGGGCTGGTCCCTAAGCAAGCCTTCTGTCAAAGACATTCATGTTTTAAAGAGAGGATTATCAAATCTTTCATCCCTGCTGCCAATTGATTGGAATAGATGTGGGGTGTGGCATTAGAGTACTCTTCCTTCACAGAGGTGCCCACTGGGTGGTATCACACTGACTTTAGTTGATGAGGAGGTCAGAGAATCCTAGGAAGAGGCTGGGTGGCCCAGGCAATGGTGAGGAATACTCAGGGACTCAGGGGTGCAGCAGTGTCTCAGTGTTCCAAGAAGTATAACCTGCACCGGGATCCTGGCTTCCTGGCCCACTGGGAGGATTCTTCTTTTCTCAGGTCACTTTCTTGCACTCTTAGCCACCAGCTTCCCTGCTGCCTTTGACCTAAGAAATGTGTTCACTGTCCTTTAAGCTTGAACAGAGAAGCATGATTGGGGGCAGACCCTGGGGACATGGTTTCAGAGGCAGGCCCACAGAGGACAAGCAGGCTGCCTGTGAGTCCCTCTTTGTGGAAGCTTCTACTGAAAGATTCCCTCAAACCCCAGCTCACAGTGGGTGGTCACTCCTCTCACAAGCCGCCCCATGTGGCTGATGTCAGAACACCATGCAGCTCCGCAGTGGAGAAAGGGACCTCGTAGGGTAAAAAGCAGACAAGAGTTAAATATGGACCCGGAGTCCTGAATACCCACTAGCAGCAAAGGCCAGAATCTCCCAAGACAACTTTCTTGCTTACCCTTCATCTGAAAAGTCCCATTCCTCTATCCACAGTTACTGCTTAACTACAGGAACAACATTTTAAGGAGCCTGGAGCAGGAACTGGAATGCTTGCCCCAAACACCACCTTCCCTCCTGATTTGGATGAGGTACAAGTAAGAGTGAAAGAGTCTTTCAATAAATCTATCAATTGAGATTGAAGAAAACACCAGAAGGTGGAAAGATTTCCCATGCTCATGGATTGGAGGAATTAATATTGTGAAAACGGCTATTTTATTGAAAGCAATTTACAGATTTAATGAAATTCTCACCAAAATCCCAATGACATCCTTCACAGAAATAGAAAAAAATCCTAAAATTCACATGGAAGCAAAAAAGACCCTGAATCACTAAAGTAATCCTGAGCAGAAAGAACAAGGCAGGGGGCATCACCATTCCTGATTTCACATTATACTATAAAGCTATAGTAACAAAAACTGCATGGTACTGGCACAAAAACAGACATGTAGACCAATAGAACAGAATAGAGGATCCAGAAATAAACCCATGCAGCTTTGGCCACCTGATATTTGACAAAGATGCCAAAAATACAAGTTGGAGAAAAGACACCCTTTTCAACAAATGGTACTGGGAGAACTGGATATTCTCATGCAGAAAACTGAAACTAGATCCCTCTCTCTCACCTTGTACAAAAGTTGGTTCAAAATAGACCAAAGACCTTAATATAAAACGTGGAACTTTGAAACTGCTAGAGGAAAATATAGGAAAAACATTTCAAGACAAAGGCATGGGTAAGGACTTTCTGAATAGGACCCCCAAAACACAGGAAACAATAGCAAGAATTGGCAAATAGGATTGCATGAAATTAAAAATCATTTACACAGCAAAGGACACAAATATCAGAGTTGAGAGACAACTCACAGAATGGGAGAAAATTTTGCCAGCTATACATCAGACAGGGGATTAATATCTAGAACATATAAAGAACTCAAAAAATTAAACCCAAAAAGCTAAGTATCCAATCAAAAAAAATGGGCAAAAGAACTGAACAGAGACCTCTCAAAGGAAGAAATACAAATTGTCAACAGTCATATGAAAAAAAGCTCAACATCCTTAGCCATCAGGGAAATGCAAATCAAATCTACGTTGAGATACCATCTTACTCCAGTCAGAATGGCTACCGTCAACAAAACAAACAACAAATGCTGGTGAGGATGCAGGGAGAAAGGAAAACTTATACACTGCTAGTGGGAATGCAGATTGGTGCAGCCACTGTGGAAATCAGTATGGAGTTTCCTCAAAAACTAAAAGGAGAACTGTCATACAGCCTGGCTATCCCACTCCTGGGTATATATCCAAAGGAATGTAAGTTAATACACCATAGAGATACCTGTTCATCCATATTTGTTGTAGCATTATTCACAATAGCCAAGATATGGAATCAACCTAGGTGTCCATTAACAGATGAGTGGATAAGGAAATTGTGGTATATATAAAACATGGAGTTTTATTCAGCCATAAAGAAGGACAAAATTATGGCATTTGCTGGAAAATTGTTGCACATGGAGATCGTCATTTTAAGCAAAATAAGCCAGACCCAGAAAAATAAACACTGCATGTTTTCTCTCATATGTGGATGTTGTTGTTGTTGTCAGGTGCCGTCGAGTCGTGTCCGACTCATAGCAACCCTCATAGGGTTTTCAATGGCTGATTGTTTCCAAATTGCCTTGGGACTGGATTGCCAGGTCCTTCTCCCATTTTTGTGGTGCTGGGAATTGAACTCAAGACCCCAGAGACTGCAGAGCAGCTCTCTACCAACTGAGCTAAATCCCAGCCCCATGTGGATGTTAGACTTCAATATAATTCATCATTAAGACACAAATCATGAAAGCAGATGAGACCTATATAAGGAAAGTTAATGGACAGCAAAAAAGGGGGAGGAGGTAAGAAGAAAGGGTAATCAGAGGGAAAAAGGGAAATAACACACGTGTTGCCCTTATGGCAAAATCAGGATGTAGATATACCAATATATATAGTAGAAGGGAAACCATTGGTGAAGAGGGAGGTGATGGAAGGGGGCTTCATGAGAGGAGAAGGAGGAAGTGAACGTGAGAATATGAGCAATGTACAATGAAATGCATGTATGGAAATGCCATGATGGGACCCTTTAAATTGTACATTAAAAATTACCAATAAAAAATAAAATAAAATAATATTAAAAAGTTTAAAAACCAATATACTTTATTTGCTGCTATGTAGAAACCTAGGAACAGTGGGAAATCTTTTTCTCTTGGTTGTTAACTTGGACTCATGTGGTGTTATTGAAGTTTAAAGCATTTCTTTCTTTGAAAAAATATCCCCAAAATTAATTTTGACACTTCTTATATATAGCCTGTGTGTGTGTGTGTGTGTGTGTGTGTGTGTGTGCCTCAAAACTTGAATCATTATTTAAATGGTAAAATCCCTGCACAGAGCTTAACAGTGAAGTCTTGTTTTTCCACTCTCTTAGCCTGTGCTGCCAGTGTGCCAGGTACATTTGATACACAGGTCTGTCACATGAGAAGTATCTAGGGAAAACCATACTGCTTAACCTATTTTGTAGTACCCAAGCACAGAATTTGCCATAATTGTTGCCTAATACTTGCCAACCTAAATTATGCTGTAAATATTTTTTCTTTACCTGATGAGTTAAAGTATGATCAAAAAATCAGGAATCGTTGGAAGTTCTCGGAGGAAAGGATTTCATATGAAGAATTGGGCATACCTAACCATTACATGTTGGTTCGAGGGGCATTTGAAATCTTTTACTGTAGGAATTAGGGTTCTTCCTGGCATGAGGGATATCAGTTGCCTGTAGTACCTGAGTGACCATTTTTTAGAAAGATTCCTGGAAGCCATTGGCAAGCCCTGCATTAGCTGTCTGATGCCCATCAGATTACAGCTAACACAGGAGGATACTTATTTCTACCTCTCTTGATCTTATAAATTATATACAAATGACTCATTGGTGAAATCCAACTTGATCTCTTGGATAAGTATCCAGTAGAAGGATGAGGATAGTACAGTATCTTCAACAGATGTCCAGCACAGTTCCTCTTTTGCATTACACAGCATCTTCACTCACTCTAGTGTCTACGTTTAAATTACCAAAGAACTAAAAGAAGGCCATGATTCTGCCAGACACCTATTCCTGTTGAAATGAATTCACACTTATCCTCTTCCCAAGAAGAGGCAATAAGGAAGTTCACATGTTGTTGTTGTTGTTGTTGTTGTTGTTGTTGTTGTTGTTAGGTGCCATCAAGTTGAGTCCAACTCACAGTGACCCTATGTATAGCAGATCAAAACACTTCCCGATTCTGTGCCAGGTACATGATCTTATTTATGTTCAAGCCCATTGTTGCAGACACTGTGTTAATCCATCTAGTGGACAGTTTTCCTTTGTTTTGTTGACCTGCCACTCTCCCAAACATGATGTCTTTCTCCAGGCATTGGTCTCTCCTGACTACATGTCTGAAATATGTAAGATGCAGTCTGGCCATCCTTGCTTCCAAGGAACACTCTGGTTGCACTTCTTCTAGGACAGATTTGTTGGTTCTTTTGGCAGTCCATGGTATATTCAATAGACATCTCTAGCACCATAATTCAAAAGCATCAATTCTTACCCTGTCTCCCTTGTTCAATGTCCAGCTTTCACAACCATATGATGCGACTGAAAATACCATGGCATGAGTCAGACGCACCTTCATCTTCAATGTGACATCTTTACTTTTCAATACTCTAAAGAGATCTTTTGCCACAGCTTTTCCTAGAGCAATGTGTCTTTTGATTTCTTCACCACTGCTTCCATGGGTGTTGATTATAAAGCCAAGCAAAGCAAACTCTTAGACAACCTCAATCTTTTCTCCATTTATCATGAAGTTGCATACTGACCCAAGTGAAAGAATTTTTGTTTTGTTGATGTTTAGTCCCAACCCATACTGAAGGCTATGGTCTTTGATCTTCATCAGTAAATGTTTTAAATCCTCTTCACTTTCAGCAAGCAGAGTTGTGTCATCTGCATAATGCAGGTTGTTAATGAGTCTTCCTCCAATCCTGATGCTGCATTCTTCCTCATAAAGTTCAGCTTCTCAGATTATTTGCTCAGCATATAAATTGAAGAGATATGGTGAAAGTTCACGTTACCCTATCCTTTTGCTTGGTGGCAATGTCCCTTGACATAATAAAAGTCTCATGTAATGTTAGATAGAGTAATTGGAAAAGAGGAGAGGAGAAACGTTGACTTATGTGTCTATATATAGACATATCAAAGAGAATTATGCATTGCTAAAATAAATAAGGGCTGGGATTTAGCTCAGTTGGTAGAACCCTGCTGTGCAGTCTCTGAGGCCCCGGGTTTAATTCCCGGCACCACCAAACTGGGAGAAGGACGTGGCAACCCACTCCCCAGGCAATCCCAACACAATCAGCCATTGAAAACCCTGTGAGGGTCACTATGAGTCGGACTCGACTCAACAGCACCTAACAACAACAACACAACAAAATAAATAAATAAATAAATAAATAAATAAATAAATAATCTATCAATTATTGATCATGAGATTACTTTAGGGATGTAGGGCTAGGACACATGAACTGGGTGGGTGAATCCAAGCTCCTAGGAGACTCCAAGGTGTAAGCCTTCAATCCCAGCCCACCCCAGCATTACTTTCTCTCAACCTCCTACAAATGCATAAGCACGGTAATCCTTGGAGCTTTTCATAATAATCGTTCTAGGTAAGTACGCACTAATGCTTCATACTTGCAACGCATGTATGCTTGGAAGATACACTTCATGCTCACAGAAGGAAAAGGTTAGAAGCAGAGCTTCAGACCTGAAAAAAAAAAATTGGCCTCTGGTTTGGGTGCAGGTTCAACAGGTTAAAATTTAGAGAGTTCATGATTAGTTTGGGTTCAGGTTTAAAATTTGAATCCTATGTGTAGATGTTGTTAGGTGCTCATCGAGGTGGTGTCTGATTCATAGTAACCCTACCTACAACAGACAAAACACTATTGTCATGCTTCTCTGCTATTCTTAAGGTTTTCAATGGCAGATTGATTTTTGAAAGTGAGTTGCCAGGTCCTTTGCCCAACCCTGCCTAGCTTCTGAGATCTGGCGTCTCAGATGCCACAGTAATATGGCCACAGGCTATGTATAGATAGATGAATGTATTTTCCATGTTTTTTCTTCAATCTTTAAACAACTACTAATAAAAATAAACAAATAAAGAGCTGAACCCAAATCTAGTTTTTCACTGAGTTCAGGTTTGGAATCCAGGTTCAGGTTCAGAGAAAAATTTTTAAACGCTGGAACCAGAACAGGTTCCAGGGTTTAGGTTTGGGCTCAGTTGGAGACCCTGCTCTCTGCACATACAATTTCAACCTGAACTTGAACTGCATCCAAATCCTCTAAATTTTGACATATTGAACCTGCACCCACACCTGAACCCAGTTTTTCATGAGTTTGAAGCCCTGGATAGAAGAGGGAAGAAGATATGGACCAGGAGAGAAGCAGGTATGTGAGAGTGGTGATCACGGTGGTGATCAGCCATGCTTCAGTGCTATGCCACAGGACCCTGGAGCGAGCTATTGACAGCTTCTTGCTGGTGGGGCTTTAGACACCAGGACCAGTTGCTTAGGGAGATCAGTGCAGCTCAGCAGTCCGGGAGCAGAGGTTCAGAATGCGTCTTTGCCAGACTTTACTTCGGTGACCTTGAACTAGCTTCTTAGCTTTTGCAGATCTCAAGTTCCTCATCAATACAATGGTCATATCTCTCCGAGTGGCTGTGCAGATTAAGTAGGATAATATATGCGAAGTACTTAGCACAGCGTATGGCACAAAGCCTTAAAAAAGGTAGCTATTCACATGAAATTGCCTTCTTGTGAATTATTTTATTAGAAACTTATGGAATGACTCATTTATTGCAAACTTTCTAAAGTTAGAATTTAAAAAGACAAGAAAATAAAAGATGAAACACAAGTTATAATGTTGTCAACCTTTGCTTTTATAGGAGGCATGGAAAATTACAATAGAGAAGGCAAGACACATTGTCGAGAAATCCTCGATGGTGGTAAGCAATCAGCAGGTGGAAGGTCAGCCATTTCCTTGGTATAATAACCTCTCACAGACCCTGTTCTCACACACTGTAATGCCGGGCACTCCTCTGGATCCAAACCTGTGGTACGCCACAGTTGCATTGGGATTGAAGTAGGAACATGAGCTTCTTTCCACTTTTTCTCCTGTCTTCTTCTGCAGGTGATTTCAACCTCAGCACTACTGATATTTTGGCTTGAAGAAGTCTTTATTGTAGGGGCTATCATGTGCTTTGTGATGTCTAGCAGACCCCTGTCCTCTACCCACAAGACATGAGCAGTACCATCCATCTCTCCCAGCTGTGATGACCAAAGATGTTTTCTGACATTGCCTTATGTCCTCTGCAGGGTAGAATCACCCCCAGTGGAAAAACATTGCTCTTCAGTAGACCATTCTGGGGGTGATGGTAACCTCCTGTTTCTCTACTTCCTAAAAATGTGACCTCAGGCAAGGTGCTAGACTTCACTGAGGGTAGGTTTTCTTGTCCATTAGACAGTGACAGTAATAGTGTCCTCTGATGGGAGCACTAGTAGAGCAGACACATGCAAAGCACCCGGGTACCATGCTCAGGAGTTACCAAGCACTCAATCCATGTTAAAGTCATCACCATCACTATTCACCCCCCCCACCTTTTCCCCTCAGTAGTGACACTTTTATTCAACAGATAGAATGCATGCCTAATGTAAGACATCCTAGAGTTAAGTATTTGACTTGGGCTCTGGGGGCAACAGCCCCAGTTGAAATGGGAGCAGAAATGTTGACCTTTACAGAGCAGCAGCCCTTCGATGCTGGTGGTCCTGGCAGTAAGGAGGTACTCATCAGAGGTGAAGGGACGTAGACTGTGTCCTTGGCTTCTCCCCGCTGACCCACTTCATCATTCACCCTGATGCGAAGCCTTTTAAGATATTATCAATTTAGCAGTGTGGAAACAAAAGAGAGGAAAGTCACTTATGTGGAGGCTTGCTATATTTAACAAATAAAAACAAACCATGTCCAGTTTAAATTTATATTGTATATAAACGATGAATAGTTTTTTAGGATAAATGCATCCTGTACATTAGTTTCATCTGGCAACCCATGGGGATCACATGGGTTCCCGTATATAAGGCTGGCTCATGCTAAATGGCAACACACAGGCATTTCTACATAATTGATTAATCAATCACAGTTTGGGCTTTGGCAATCATTATTTAATTCAGTGGATAATTAAAGGCTGACCGTAGCCAGGTCAGCTAATCTGCTCAAATTGTTGGATACGAAATTGAAACACCACAAAAATCCCATGACCCCCACCTTCCGAACACTAAGAAGAAATGAAAAGTAATGGAAATTGTCTTTTATTCTTCTCAGTGTGTGTCTAAGACCCATATTCAGGGAATTGTTTATTTTACTAGCAAGAATCACCTTGGCATTAACTCAAAGGCTAATGAGAACTTCACAATTTTTTATTTCTGTCACCAGAATTGAAAGCATAATTCGTGAGACAGGAGTCCAACAATTACTTGCAAGAAACAATAACAACAAAAATTCTACTGAAGAATTCAACAATTAAAAAAGAAATCTCCCCAGAAGCCTCCCCCAATTTATTTACTCTCCAGATTAAAACTGAGGAAAAAAATAAGAAAATGCTAATGCAAATAAGTGTCTCTGAAAAAATGCTCAGAATATTGACTGCAATGAATTCCACTGTGATGGTTAATATAACTGCAGACCCACTGTCCAGGACACAGAAAGCAACACATAGTAGGATACATATCTTTTCCACATAGCCTTTTATACTATGAAAATCTACACTGGTCCAGAAGATGATGTGGATCTCAATGAGACCTGAAAGGGCTCCTGGGGATCGCAAAGAGCACTCAGTCTCAAGAAGTTAGAATAGTTGAACTATAGAATCATCTTATTTAACTCTCACCTCTACACTACAGCATTTTTTGTCATCAATCTTATTTTACAGCTGAGGAGACTGAGGCTCAGCAATGTACTCACTCCATACAACTAGTGAGAAAGGCATCATTTCAATCCAGAGCTAGGTACTTCCAAGTTCAATGCCCTTTCTATTACACCAATAACTCTCCAACCAGGGTTCCTCAGTGCTGAACTTCAGCAAACACCATGCATATCACAGGCTGTGTGGATACTGGAATCATTCTGGAGACAACCCATGCAGCTATACACAAGGGCTCTGATCACACATCTGCTGCTCAATACCATCATCTGGGAAGACTTTAAAAATTGCCTATGTCCAAACTCAAGCTGAGCCCAATTAAATGCAGGTAGTACAATACACAAAAAAGGTTGAAAAGGTTGAAAAGCCCTTTACCATGCAGAAATTTAATTTCAGGTTAGCTGCACACAGAAAAGTGGTTACTCTCTCCCTTCAACCTTGCGTTTATGCCATTCACCCCAATTTTCTTTATTCAAGCCCCATTTATTGTTCTGCATTCATGTAGCATCCTGCTGTGTGAAGACACTCAGGAGACAAGTGGAAGCTGGCTACATAGATTGAAGGTGAATGTGCCACCTGCCTCCCATCCCCAGGGACAGCCTAGATTCAAGACTCTCCTTTTAGGTGAAATCAAACGCAGCCAAGTGCAATATCTTAAATCCATCCCTGTCTTATTAACAGTCTACATTTTGTCTCTACCTAGTAGAGTTCAAATTGAAAGAGGGGGCTGGCAAATGTGACAGCAAGGACTTTTGCAAGTTGGCTCTGGGTCCATCCCAGTTTTCTTTGCAGGTACATTGTCTTGAGGTAGGAGGATGGCTTTGAGAATATTGTGGCTCCCATTCTAAGTGATGAAAATGCCAAACAATATAAAAGAATAGAACACAAGGAGTTCTGGGATGTCCCTCAGCAAGCCACATCACCTATTACCTACTTCCTAACCCTGATTTCTGCACAATGAGTATCAAAGGCAGCTACAGCCTTCAGTCTGGATTTTGACAGTGAACAGCTGTGCAATTACAAAGTTTTATTCTATTGTACCTCATGTATAGTAATTATAAGACTGTTCATCTAAATCTTTTGTGTTAGTTATCATCAGTGTTAAAACCCACATTGTCATTAGAACAATTAGACCAAGCCTTTCAGATAAAGTAAATATGAAGTTGCTCATACATTCAGATGCAGGCTGACTTTAGACCCAGGTCTCAGAATGTGTCTATACTCCCAAAGTACCACCAATGTTTTGCATAATCTCATGCTGGTTCATAGTGTGTCTACAGTCCTGATCTCAGTCAGACCCCAAGATTTTGAATTCAGCCATCTAAGCACCCCTTCTTTCCACTGCCCACCTCCCTCCCCAATTTTATATCTGTGGTTCCTAACCAGTGGCAATTTTGTCCCTCACCCCCAGCCAAGGGCAAGGACATTTGGCAAAGCCTGGAGACAGATTTGTGTGGCTGGCATCCAGTGTGTAGAAGACAAGGCACAGTGTGTGTGACAGCTCACACCACCAAGGCTGAATTATTATCAGCCCCAAATGGCAATAATGCTGTGGTTCAAAAGCCTTGTCTCATCTCCAATGGCCTCCTCTGTCCCATGTCACCTCCTCTAGGCCATCGTCCTACCCCTTGAGATATCCTTTTAATGTACAAATGTGAATCCCCTGCCTGACACCTTCTATGATTCTCCACTGTCCCCAGGGTAACATGTAGGAGCATCCTCTACCCACCATGAAATCTCCTCTCATATGGGGCTCACAGGGCTCCATGACTCACAGTGCACCAGCTTGGCTGAAATGTTTTTCTGTCCCCTCAGACACTGAACCTTCTCATACTTCCGCAGTCCTGGGCAGAGCCCTCCCTCTGCCAGGATCCAGGCTTCTCTAGCTTTCGTGCACTCCCTGAGGACCTTATTGAAGACAGCTGCTGTTGCGCTAGGTCTGAGGGTGACAGCAGCCTGAGACTCTACATTTCAGAAAGCTCCCAGGTGGCATCAATGGTCCTAGTCTGTGATCATGACTTAAATAACGAGCACCTACAAGCAGTGGCTCCCAAATGTTGTTGTTCTTAGGTGCCACTGTGTCTGACTTATAGTGACCCTCATAGGGTTTTCAATGGCTGACTGTTTTGGGATTGCCTTGGGAGTGGATTGCCATGTCCTTCTCCCTCTTTTGCGGTACTGGGTGTCAAACTCAGGACCTCAGAGACTGCAGAGCGGTGCTCTACCAACTGGGCTAAATCCCAGCCCCTCCCAAATGTTAGGGGCATGAGAATAATGCTGGAGAGGGGGCATATAAATGACTGGAAGGCTGGGAAAGGACAGATTGCCAGGACCCACCCCAGGATTTCTGATTCTTTAGTTGGAGTTGGGGGTGGCTGCCTCTCATCTGAAGCTCTGGACAGCTTTGAGTTGCAAAGCCTCAGGGCGTCAGTGCCTTACTTCCCACTTGCCTCCTTTTAGCCTGATATCTGGGTCATCTGCATCCTCTACCAAGTTCCTAGACATTCCTGCTAATGCTTCCACCACTCTGGACCCCACAGGGAGTGTCAAGAGTGGGACAACATCCCAGCCATCTACCTGATGCGAGCCAAGACAAGGACAGCCTCTTTGTCTCCAGGCTTGCATAGAGGTGGAGCAACAGTCAGGACTGTTCCTTTTCTCCTAGAAACCCGGGCAGGCATTGCAAAGACCTTTACGTACCTGATTTATACTCTGAAAAGGTTGCAATTCTCCTTTGCCAGGGTCTAACTATCGCCAATGCCCATAATACATGTCACAGCCACCTGAAGGACTCCTTGGGTGGCTGGGAATCTATGGGGTCTCCTCACTCGTTGATAAGTACTGCACCCTAACTTTTCCTACCCTGTTGTCTTCTGCTTTCATTCGAAGAATGCATCATGGAAACTGCTAACATCCTAAAAGTCTAAAAGCACTGATCAGTAAAAAGCCAGGCTTTTCATTTATGGCGTATCTGGGCTTTCATGGACATCATTGTCTAAAATCCTTCTGTTCTGCTCACCTCTCTGCTCCCCTGGGAAGGAGCTGACCTTCTTTCCCAGCCCCCCAGCATGTCTCTCCCTTTAGTCTTTATCTTACTTCATAATAGGATGAAATTATTTGAAAGTTTTTTTTTTTCTTCTCAGACACTTTTTCAAAGCTCTTGCTTTAGGGGAATGTTGTTGTGACAGTAGCACCGACCAAGGGGGCCAGACACTTTTAGGAAGAGGTGAGATGCGAGGGTGGCCATCGAGGTGGGAATGGCTGGCTGGGTGATGGGGAGTGAGGGGGCACCTTTAGGCTGAGGACCCAGCAAGAGCCACAGCATAAGAGGTAGGCTAACTAAGGAGTATATATGGAGACAAGAAAAAGAGGTAAATTTAGATGAGTAAAATGAAGCCAGATTCCAGAAGGAAAGTCCAGGAATCTGAACTACAGAAGGGCCTTTAAGCAGGGAACTATTCCTTGGACTAAATATCTATTTATTATCTTTTTTCTCAGCAGAAATATCCTAGAAGCGGCTCTGATATCTGTTCACTCCCATTTTTGGCCAAGATCTGTCAGAAAATTAAATTGTACGTATGTTATATCTACCTTCCAAGCTTATGATGACATCTTTGCTTGTCCTCGTTTTCTGGTGACTCATATTACAAAGGCATCTTCTGAGGGTAACACTGTTTCTTGCTCAAAACATGACTTACATAGAAACTGGAACATGAGCTAATGCCAAACAAAATCATATTGCAAACAGTGGATGGACCTGTACCCCTGAATCTCAGAGCTTTGATCTCTACACAGTGTCAAAATGTAGCATCCCAGGGATGCTTTCTCTGCAGCTCTGGCCTTAACTGAATGACACGTGGGACAGTCCTCTGTGTCTTCCAGGGTACAGGCCAGGTCGGCCACTCGACATGGCTGAGATTCTTTACTTCAGACACATATGAACAGGATTCTTAATAGAAATACACTGTCTGCAACTCCCAACACCTCCCATCTCAGTTTAAAATTCCACATCCCAGCTCCACTGTGTGTCTGGAGTTAAGGTAGGTATCACAGAATCACTGATCAAAACATCGAAGCAAACAGTGACTTGAGAAGAACACTGGATTAAGAGGCAAAATAGCCTAGCTTCTCCCTTGTTGTTGTTGTAATGTGCCATCAAGTCAGGTCCAACTCATAGTGACCCTGTGTACAACAGAACAAAATGCTTCCCGATACTGTGCCTCCCTGGCACTATATCAGAGCTTCTCTGCTATCCATGGGATTTTTAATGGCTGATTCTTTCAGGGTTGTTTCAAGAGTGGGCTGCCATTTCCTTCCCCCTTTTTTGAAGTGCTGGGGATGGAACCCAGGGTCTCAGAGAATGCACAGCAGTACTCTACTTGTTGTTGTTGTTAGGTGCCCTCGAGTGGGTATCTGACTCACAGTGACCCTGTGTACAACAGGCAAAATACTATTTTCAGTGCTTCTCTGCTATTCATAGGGTTTTCAATGGCAGATTGAGTTTTGGGAGTGGGTTGCCAGGTCCATCTCCCAAACCTACAGCACCTGGTCTTCCCAGGTAGTCTGCCATCCAAGTACTAACCAGGCCTGACCCTGCTTAGCTTCTGAGATCTGATGGGATCGGATACCATACGGCTATGCTGCAGGCAATCATTTTATTAGTCCTAGCTTATGTTGAATTGGGAACCCATCTCTCCTTGATGAATGTTCATTGCATTTTCTCTGTTAGGCATGGGCCTGCAGGACCCAACAGTGTCAAAATGACATCTCTTCAATTGAGCTACCTTTGAAAATTTAAATTCAAGAGCACCTGGGGCCAGCAATTTTCTTGGCCCAGTTTAAAAGCAAAATTGTTCTTTTATTAAGCAAGCAAAAACAGTGTGCTTTTCTTCTTTAAAGAAAATCATTCAACTTCTCTTTAGAAACTGAAAGTGTGCTTCTAGTATCATTTGCACTAGATCACACTATGTTCAGTGCTTTGTGATTTACAAAACACACTGAGATGTAGCCTCATTTATTCTTCAAAACAACCTGTGTTTTGGTAATAAGAAGGATATCTAAAAATTAGCTGTTTATGCACCAAGAACTGTTGTCAAGGCAACCCTACAAGGCAGGCACCAGCATTATTGTCCTATTCCAAACAGGTAAAGTTATTGGCCCAAGGTCACAAAGCTGATAATGGATAAATCTGACCTTTGAACCCAATATCCGGCTTTTGTTGACCCCCTGGCCTCAGCCCTAATCTTTAGATGAGCAAGGAGATTTTAAGTGCCTGACCCAGTGTCTTGGGCTACACTCATTTCCTTAAGGCTCTCAGAACTACTGAGGTGTCTTTGATTCAAAAGACCATTCAGTAAATCCCCAGCAGGGCCACATATCTAACTCTAAATCTTACCCTTCCCCAGGACTGCATTGCTCTGCTACCCTGTAGGAGATTCGCCTACATGGAAGGCACTGTTAGCCATTTAGAAGCTGGAAATCACGTGGTAGTGGTGGCACAAGGAAGTCCTCCCTCCCAGAATGCCCATGATGTGGGTTTGTCATCTTTGCAGAGTCCTTGGCCACCAGGGATCATAAATGGGAGGGAAAGTTGCCAGCTAATAACAAGTAAATGTCCAAGATTCTTCAGATCAGAGGACTGAAAACGAGTTAAATATTAAGGCAGGATTTCCAGGACAGAACGTGTAAAAGGGGACAGATTCAATTTGTCATGCTGAGTTCATTGACTGGACCCAAAATGTAGTCTCCTATTTGCTGGAGATCTCAAGATCAATATCCCATGCTCTCTACAACTCCAATTCAATTATTTCCCTTCCCCATAAGGGCCAAGTTAAATAACAGAGAAGAGAGTTCTGCCGAGTGGATGGCAGAGATTGGCACTGGGGCCTGAGCTCTTGCCCACGCAGACTATGAACTGCACTTTGTCGCATAAGCCTAACACAGCCACATCAGAAAATGTCTCTGTTTGTTTTCACAAACGTTTCTCTTTTTCTTTTTTTTTTCTTATTCACCGGGTCTTTTGTTTTCTTTCTTCCAGATCTATAAAAAATTCTCTGCCGTTCAAAGATGAAGATTCTGACAAATACAGCGTTTTTCCAGTAAGTGCTATGAATAACCAGATATTCACTGAATATTACATCATCGCTTCCTACAAATTCCTTTAATAAGAAAAAACTGAATTTCATTTGAGTATGTTATTAATTTGGTGAACAATACATCATTTCAACATAACCATACACTGGCCATTGAAGTAAATCTTTGCCAGCCCTTCTACTTCTTATTTTTGTTTGCATTCCCAGCTGGAATTCTCCATGGAGACCATAGTTATTTTGAAAAGTGGTATCAGTTATTTTGGAAATTCCTAAGCCTTCCTTACCTTACTTTCTAAAAGGGTGTATGTGCGTGTTTAATCTAGAGTTGTTAGGATGTCAGTGTGTATCTGGTAAAGCAAACAAGCAAGTGACATTTCACAAACTCCCAAAAGGGTGGGGAACCTCAGATCTTCCACATGGGAATCAGGAAATAAAGATGCTGTTTGATCTAATTGTGACTCTTGATTTTTTCACATTAGTCAGATCAAACAGAATTCCCCATGATTAATAGTTGAGATAGGCAATTTTTAAATTGTCCAATGAAGTGATCAGTCATAGAACCAGATACATGCATTATTTTAGAGTCTTAGAAGATTGGTGGTTAACAGAGGAATTCTAGGCAGTTGGATGGTCCTGTTCTTTTGGGAGGGGCACATTGATACACACACATGAGCGTATAACATATACACAGAGCCAGGCACACACGTACCTGTACACAGATACATCTGCAACATGCATACACACACGCGCACGTGCGTGCCCATACATACACATGCATCCTCCCCAGCGTGTCCCAGAGGGACACACCCATCACACACACACACACAAGCACGCACACCCTCCCACCCGCTGTTGGTCCTGATGTTGTGCTACATTTCACCTCACATAGCATGTATAATATTAATCTTAATTTTCTTAGCAAGGCTGAGGTTTAGCTCATTTGGTAGAGTGCTTACTCCATGCTCTCTGAGGCCCTGGGTTTGATCCCCAGCATCACAAAAACAGGAGAAGGACATGGCCACCACTCCCAGAACAATCCTGAAATAATCAGCCATTGAAAATCCTCTAAGGGTTGCTATGACTCAGACACGACTTGATAGCATCTGACAGCAACAACAAATTCCTTAGCGATCTTTCAGTGTTCCTTGACTGTATTTGAATTATAAACTGCAGGTGTCAATACTTCTCAGACAGCTCAGACTAAACTTACCCATGTATAGCATCAAAGCAGCACTGACCTCCTGTGTTCACTGTCAATTTCAGACACTCCGGGGCTACCACTGGCGAGGAAGAGACTGTAACGACAGCGACAAGATGGCTTACCCAGGCAGACGGTAACGCTGCTGGTTGCTGCTTTTGAAAATTGCCTCCCAAAAAGGGGATAAGAGGCGTTATTGCCTCCCCTAGCCTAGGGGATCCCACTTGCAGAGAGCAAGGACTTTTCATTCATTCCCCACCATCCATCCATTTGCATGTCCAGATACTGACTGAGCACCTAATATTTGCAAAGAGCTCTGCATCATGCTGGATGCTGAATGAAACAAAAATACACACCTTCCTTTGGCCCTTTGTCTAGTGGGAGAAACAAGCACATAAGCCCGATTGTGGACATTTACACAACTTCCCACACAAGTTTTACGTGCAAGGTTGCCCCAGGTGGGCCCAGGGCTGGTGGCAGCCCCTCTCACCCCAGAGCAAGGAGAGGGCTCCAGGAAGGGACAGCATGTCCAACCTGAGCTGATGTTCAGCCTCTCATACCCTGGATCACAAAAGAAAAAAATAATGGATCTGCCACCCTCCACTTATGCTGGGACTACAGGGTCCCAGCATTAAATTAACCAGAGATTTGGGTGTTTAGGGGCACCCTTTTAACAGTTTCACCTATGGAAATAAAATGGGCTGCAGATTTGTTCATTGTACTCACCAGCCCCATTCCAGAACAGTACAGGCCAGGGGCACACACACTAGTGGAAAAGGCTGGATTGTCCAGGGTTCCAGCAAATACCCTAAACCAAGATGGACGCAAAGAGGCCCTGTGGAGGCTTCTGGTGTGTCACAGCACACAGTGGCATGAGGCACTCTTCCTTGAAGAGCACTGTTGTCTCTCAATGGCATTTTGCTGGCACTCATTCATTCATTCATTCGTGAAACCAGCCTTGAGGGATCAGTACATGCCAAAGATCAATGTTGGTGTTTTCTTTGCAGGCCAGACAACTGGGATGCACATCAGGATTTGAACTGTAATGGCATTTGGGTAAGAACTGCAGTCAATGTTAATGCTGGCACTGACTTTCTGCCCTCCCCAAAAGTGCACTGCCTGGTTGCTGTCAGAGGGAGCTGTGGCTCCACAGTCCAGCCCCTTGAAGTCCTGCTTATGGTCACCCCCACGTGAGCCCTGCACTGTTTGAACTGTGTGATGGAGTGGGGATGGAGCTGGTTGTTTCACAGGAACCCACCCCACTATTGGAGCCAAACACATACTGTTACCATTTTGTTGTAGCCTTTTAAATTTCTATTCCATAATCCTTGTGAGTAAATTACCCTGCATTTACTCCACCATCACCCCCTCAAGGCATCCTGTTGTTGTTGTTGTTGTTGTTGTTGTTGTTGTTGTTGTTAGGTGTCCTCAAGTCGAGTCCGACTCATGGTGATCCTATGTACAGCAGATCAAAACACTCCCCAAGTCTGTGCTAGGCACACAATCTTATTTATGTTTAAGCCCATTGTTGCAGACTCTGTGTCCATCCATCTTGTAGAGGGTTTTCCTTTTTTTCATTGACATGGCACTCTCCCAAACATGATGTCTTTCTCTGGGGATTGGTCCCTCCTGACTACATGTCTGAAGTATGTAAGATGCAGTCTAGCCATCCTTTCTTCCAAGGAGCACTCTGGTTGCACTTCTTCTAGGACAGATCTGTTGGTTCTCTTGGCAGTCCCTGGTATATTCAATAGGTGTCTCCAGCACGATAATTCAAAAGCATTAATTCTTCTCAAGGCATCCTGTTGTCATTGTTGTTAGGTGCCCTCAAGTCGGTATCTGACTCATAGCAACCCTGCGTACAACAGGCGAAACACTATTATCAGTGCCTCTCTGTTGTTCATAGGGTTTTCAATGGCAGACTGATTTTTGGGAGTGGGCTGCCAGGTCCATCTCCCAAGCCTACAGCTCCTGGTGTTCCCAGGTTGTCTCCCATCCAAGTAATAACCAGGCCTGACCCTGCTTAGCCTCCAAGATCTGACAGGATTGGATGCCACAGGGCTATAGCTACAGGCCAAGGCATCCTAGTTCCCTATAAATAATGGACTTGCACCTTCTAGGTGGAGAAAAGGGAAGAAGGAGGGAAGCCAACCAAATACTTACCTGGGGACATCAATGGCAGCAGATCCATGTTTTGGAGATTCTTAAGGTTACATGATTTGAAGGTCTTCCTGAAGAAAAAAGAAAACACAAACTTACAAATACAAAATCAAGTATGAAAGTAAATAATTATTCAGAACAATAAAAGAAATCCTAATGAATTACTTCAGTCTGAGAAATCAAGTCCCTTTCTTTGGATATCTCTTTTCTAACTCACTAAAAATGCTTACATGGAAGCAGGTCCTGATCACAGCCTGGCCACTGTTCCTCACCTAGAACATTCAATAGCTCCCAGCCAGTTCCAGCACTAATATAGCTGGGGCTGTGCAAACAAATTACCCTAAAGTACAGGATTCCTTGGCTTCAAAGAAAATAGTTGTCTCATTGATCTGCTTGGATGGAGAGGAGGCAATTCCCATAAATATTTTCCTCTTTTTAGGACACCAGTGGTCCATGCTTGCACCAGAAATCACCAACTGTGTGCATCAGGTCCTGTGGCTTCTGGGATGTGAGGAATAAGATGGATAACTGTGCTCCATCCCACCTCACCCACCTTAACCTCAGTCCCGTTGCTTTTTCATGGAAGAGGAAAAGATACTTTCCCTAGGGCTTTACTATGTTAAAACCCCAAGGCAGCTCTTGTTCTAATAAACCTAAGCTTGATTGTCATGTTATAGGACGAAGGGGGTGGCCGACCAGTGTGCAGAGCTGCCATCTTTGTTCCATGGTCCCACCACTGCCTGTAACATGGTATGTTAACTGCAACTAGGAGGAGGCCATTCAAAGACCAAAGGAAACCCATCTTGGCACAGGGATACAAAACTCAGAGTTCATTATCCACAACAGGAGAAAGATGCGGCACCTACATACCTATCCCTTTCTATCCTTTTCTACAAAGGAAAATTGATCCACAGAATCACAAAATCAGGCACAAGAAGAGGACTTTGCAACCATAGATACCAACACTCCCTAAACTGTGACCACGGGCCCCCAGTGTTGAGTGTGATGTTGGTCAATACGGAGGGAGGGGCTATATCTTCCAGTTAAGTTTAGAAAGCACAGGAGCAAATGAGGCTGACCAGTTCTTTTTCCTCCTGAGTTTCTCCACATCTTTAATGTCTTCATCTGGTAACTAAGTCCCACTCACAAGTACTTCTGGATTTCTTCAATCTTGGCACCACTGATATTCGGGTTGGCTAATTCTTTATTGTTGGGGTTGTCTTAGAAACTGTAGGATACTTAGCAGCCGCCATAGCCCCTTCCTACAAGATGCCAAGAGCACACCCACCCTCTAACAACCAAACACGTCTCCAGACATTAGCAATTTCCCTTGGCTTGAGTGTAGGGTGGGAGGGAGAAGGGGAAAATCAATCCTGGATGAGAAACTGCTGCTCTGGCAGCATCGATCCTTAGCCCTCTTTTGAAAGCACTGAAGGAGTCCCTATACCGGGATCTTTCCTTATTCCTGTCCCCACCTTCCTCTTAAGCTCAGCTGCCTCCACAGAGCGTTGCTATGTTGGATTAGGTGCTCAAGAGACTTGAAAGGGTTTTATCTATTGATTTGCATTTGCACTGCTAAAGTCAGTGGGGAAGGATTTAGTGTATGTGTCTCATAAATTTAAAAACACACTGCTAATCTCTCCATTTCTGTTTTAAAGGGTGTTGATCCCAAAGATGGAATTCCATATGAGAAGAAATTCTGCGAAGGTATGAACTAGAAGTCAGTGTGCTTAGTATAATAGATGGTTCTTTACTGGTTGAGTCAAAGTGAAGTGAACAGACAACCTCTGTGAGGAAGTGTCTAAGGCTAGCACCTACTTTAAAGTGACCAATTTGTATCTGTTTTTGTGACAGATCAGAAAAAGACACGAAAAAGGTATAGAAAAGGAGGCAGAATCTAGAAGTTGCAAAAATGCAATTTGCATAATTGGCTCTTCTATTTGGAGCTTGGAAACTTAACCATAATATGAGAAAAGGCTGCAGGATGTATAGTCGAATAATCAAAATCTGGGACTTTTCCAAATAAGGAATAAGGACACAAGGAGAGATGGCAGCTCTAATTTTTAGTCATTTGCATGTCCTTCACAACACACAAGGTCAGAGACCTGGCCTTGTACTGATGGAATGAGTCCCTGTGTCCATGGGGTGGAAGATGCATACCTGACTGACTGAGGGAGCTCACCAAATTTATGTTTGTTGTTGCCATTAAGTGCCATCAAGTCAGGTCTGGCACTTAGTGATCCTATGTTCATTAGATGAAAAGCTACCTGACACTGTGCCATACCTGGCACTATTATCAGTGCTGCTCTGCTATTCATAGAGTTTTCCATGCTGTTTGTTTCCTAATCCTACAGCACCCAGTATTCCCAGGCAGTCAAGTAGTATTTTGTCTGTTGTACATAGGGTCACTATGAGTCAGACCCAACTCAAAGGCACCTAACAACAATAATCCCTTAAGTAAATGAGCAAAACTCTGGACTCAAAATGCCACAGACATCTGGGCCATCAGTGCTGAAAACATGCTCCAAAGGGTCTTCAACAAGACCCTAAGGCAACATCACTGTTTAATAGTGAGCAATACTTTTCTCCTCAATTTCAGAAGCATGTCACTCACTCACTCATTCATTCAATAAGTATTTCCTGGACACTGTGGGCTGTACTTGGCCCTGTGTTTTCAGGAAAACATGCATGAAGTCCTTGCCTTCAATCAACTTAAAGTTTAATCATCTATGAGCTTTCAGAAGAGTAAGGAAGAGGGTGGAAAATGTAAAGACCCATTACATGTTTGTGCTGTTTAGAAATATTTGTTGGATGAATAAAAGAATAAACAAAATTAGGAATAAATCCAGAGCTGGGGGTGTGGTTCAGTGGTAGAACACCTGCCAATTATGCACAAGGCCCTAGGTGCAATACCAAGCATTGCTAAAAATAATTAAGTAAATAAATAAATAAATACATGTAGATCTAGAGGAAACCTCAGAACCTCTGGGATCACTGTGAAAAGCTTCTTGTATTCTCCACAACCCACCTCCCCAGGCCCCCCTACATGGGGCCTTCTCAGGTCCCGTTCGCCTGGCACAGTGCAGCTTCCATGGACATCCAAGCTAGGGAGCCACTGCAGTAAGGCTGGGCCATCCTCTGGCCTCACTGAAGAGGTTTGGGAGTGGAGAAGGGAGACTCTCCCCTCTGCTTCTGGGAGACATGAATTGATTTTTCTCCAAGCCCGTAAGGGATTTGGAAGAGTACATCCACAAGTGCATGGGTTGTGTGAAAGGGTCTCAGAATCAGATTAGGTCATTCTCACCTCCAGATAGACAGGCTGCATGGAGACCTCTCTATTTCCATCTCTCCATGAATCAGTCAAAATCATCCATCCAGTGCTTTTCTGTATGGATTAAGGGCTTTCAAAACCATAACATCTTTGAAAACTCAAAGTTGCTCCAAGAGGGCATTAACTGTTAAAGTGAATTGTAACGAAATCGGTGGGCTTTCCAAGAAAGCCATTTACAAAACCAAAATCTAGGACATAGTTCTGAATTTAGATCAAGTTTTGATTCATTTATTCATCCATCGTTCACTCAGGATGTTGCACAGCAGTTGGTTTTGTGCTGAGCCAGGAAACACACCTGCATTTATACCACTTAGCTAGCAGTTCCAATGGCCTAGAAATTTCATTCAGCTCCTAAACGCCATGGCCCTCACACTCTCCAACACACGAAAAGTGGCAGTGCATCACTTTGGGCAATGCATTACAATGGGCTGAGCATGGAATATGCACCAGGCTATCTGCTTTCCGCAACTGCCCAGTATGGAGCCTCGCCACTGCTTGAGTGCATAAATAACATGAATAAATTGCGCTGCCTAGGTTCACAGCCCAGGGGAATCATTTTGCTGGGAGACTCAGCTGGGGCTCATTTCCACATCCCTCCTGAATGGCTCACAGCTTCGCAGATGTCTTTGGTAAGTAATTGGGGCAGTAATCATTCCGGATGTGCTGGCCTTTGTTGCTGTTTCCCCTTGCTCTCTCTAAATGCGGTGCCAAATCCAAACAGGTGCAAATTTCTCTCCTCATCAAAATCTGCCATGAATGGCACATCCACAGCTGTTTCAGTTCTCAACAAACCCAGGCAAAAGGTTTCGCCTACTCACCTTATCAGTTTCAGGCTGGCTGCCATCGGGAGCACTGAGGATGTGGCAGGTGGAACTCAGAAAGGTAGTGGCAAGGGCACAACGAGAGAACCTACCCCCGAAGAGGCTAGGACAGCAGGAGCCTCTACAGCTTTTTTGCTGTCTGAGCAAGCAAGAAGGGGCTGAGTGGAACAGAGTGCTGTGCCCCACTAAAGGGCAACAGGGGACAAACAAGTCTCCTATCCCTTCCCAAAGAACAGGGGGACTGTCCTGGGACTTCTTGTTTGGGTTTGGTTTGCTTTGGGGGGTTTGTTTGTTTTGTGTTTTGTGTTTTACAGCACTTGGGGGCTTAATTCAGGGTCTTGCACATATTGTACAAGTGCCCCACTGCTGAGTCGCACCCCCAGCCCCTGATTTTTTATTTTTATTTATTTATTTATTTATTTATTTGTTTATTTATTTATTTATTTTGCAGCATTAGGGGGCCAAACCCAGGGTCTCACAAGTGCTTTTCAAATGCTCTACCACTGAGCTGCACCTGCAGCCCCTTTTATATATTTTATTTTGAGGCAGGGTCTCACTAAGTTACACACCCTGCCTCTGGCCTCCAACTTGTGATCTTCCTGCCTCTGCCTCCTGAGTTGTCAGAATGAAAGGTGTGTGCCACCATGCCCAACCCCTGGGAGGTTTTTTAAAGTGAAAAAAAAAAAAAAAAGAAAAGTCACAAGGCAGAATTGTCAACAATGAGAAGCTCACAGGAGGCAAGGAAAGGGGAAGGAAACCAACTTTATTGACCCTCTCGGGACTCAGGCACTGGGAGAGGGCTTTGCATGTGCTACTCAGATATGAATTCATGAATACAATCCTCCACATCAGCCAATTCCATATCCACAGACTCAATCAAGTACAGGTAGAAAATGTAGTTAGCCCTACAATGGTTGCATCTATAATGAACATGTACAGATCCTTTTGTTTGTCATTATTCTTCAAACGACATTGTTGTTGTTAGGTGCTGTCGAGTCAGGTCCAGCTCATAGCTCCCCTCATAGGATTTTCAATGGATGATTATTTTGGGATTGCTTCAAAAGTGGAGTGGACTGCCATGTCCTTCTCCCATTATTGTGGTGCTGGGGATCAAACCCAGGTCCTCAGAGAGTGCAGAGCAGCCCTTTACCAACTGCGCTAAACTCCAGCCTCTGAATAGAGTATAATAACTATTTATATAGCACTTCATATTTGACATTATAAATAACCTAGACATGATTTATAGTTTACAGGAGGATGTGTGTAGGTTCCATGCAAACACTACACCATTTGTTCTAAGAGACATGCACGCCCATGGATTTTGGGTTCTGAGGCATCCTGGAATCAATCTCCCATGGATACCAGAGGGTGAGGGTGTGGGTGAAGTACGACGGCAATTCCATACATTCCCAGTTCATCACCTGAGCACAAGTCTGTGATCTTATCAGGAAGACCATTATCTTCCTGTCACATTGTACAAACACATGAGGATATTATGTGGCAAGGTGGGGGGTGGGGCAGGTAAGGGCAATCTGAATGCCACACATCCAAGCAGCGGAACAGGGGGTACTGGATCATCTGAGCTTCAACTTCCTAGGACCACAGTTGTCAAAAAGGAATGTGCCAGAGCCATTGACACAACTGGTATGGCCCAGTGCAAAATAAAGGTGCAAGTACCTTGTTCAAAATGCACAGGAAAAGTTCCATTAAAGATGCTAAAATATAAAGCTTTCTGCCCCATTTCTTCTGCAGTCTCCTCTCACCTATCATGGTGGTTTTTAATTTTCTATTTGATATCATTCTAAAAAATTAAAATACTAAATTGTTGTTGTTGTTGTTGTTGTTGTTGTTAGGTGCCACTGAGTCGTGTCCAACTCATAGCGACCCTCATAGGGTTTTCAGTGGCTGATTGTTTTGGGTTTGTCTCAGGAGTGGATTGCCACATCCTTCTCCCATTTTTGCTGTGCTGGGAATGGAACCTGGGACCTCAGAGAGCACAGAGCAGTGCTCTACCAACTGAGCTAAATCTCAGCCCACAAAACACTAAATTATCAACATGAATATTGTTGCTACGTGCCATCGAGTCGGTGTCCAACTCATAATGACTCTATGTACAACAGGAGAAACAGTACTGTCAGTGCTTCTCTGCTATTCATAGGGTTTTCAATGACTGATTGTTCTTTGGGAGTGGATTGCCAGGTCCTTCTCCCAAGCCTACAGCACCTGGTATTCCCAAGCTCTACTATCCAAGTACTAACGAGGCCCGGCCCTGCTTAGCTCCCGAGATCTGACGGGATTGGACGCCACAGTGGTATGGCTGCAGGCACATGAATATTATGTTCATCCTTATGATATGCAATGGCAATTTTACATACAACTATAAAGACATTGAGATCATATGTGGACTTGCTGAAATTTCATAATTCTTACTTAATAGCTCGTCCCTGGAGGTTGCTTTGAGCTGCCCAGAAGAGAGAAAGGCAAGCCAGGCTCAGGAAGGCTGGAAGGAAGGACAAAGGGCTCCCCAAGATACAGAGCCATGAGACTGAATGCTTCCTTCTCCTGGGGGGGACTCAACCAAGTGCAAACCTTTCTAGACTCTGAGATTCTCACCCTGAAACACTCAGGCCTGATGTCTGCAGGGGTCCTCAGTCCTGCAAACCACCCCTGGCTCAGTGCCCACCTCCCCAACCCACAGCAGTCATTTGACACCTAAGAATCTTCAAATCTCAGCACTGGGACATTCTGAGAACTTGGATGGAAGATGGATCGCACTTCTTTTTTTCTTTCTTTTTTCTTTTCTTTTCTTTTTTTTTTTTTGGTGTGTGTGTGTGTGTGTGTGTGTGTGTGTGTGTGTGTGTGTTACTGAGGGTTGGACCCAGGGCCTTGTGCTTGCATGCTCTGCAAGTTCCAGACCACTGAGCTCTAACTTGCCATCCTCCTGCCTCCACCTCCTGAGCCACTGGGATTACAGGCGTACACCACCATGCCCGGCTGATGGGTCTCACTTCTATGCCCACCAGATGTTGGCAAGCACTGCCAGCCAGGGTAGGGGACAGCTGCCACTATTCCTCACCCCAGTCATCTCCTTAACTGTGCCCAGGTTCCTACAGAGAGGCATCAGAACACAAGCCTCCCCAACTAATACTACCTAGTCACCACTCAGCTGGAGGGCACAGTAGTTGCAGAGCAAGAAGGGGAGCTAGGCAAGGAGAAGGTATGGCTGAGAACACATCCCTGGGAGGTGGCAGGATCCCTCATGAGCCTAGTCTCCAGCCCCCTCCGTCACAAGGCTTCCTTCCTCCATTGACCCTTACCCGTATAACACAAGTTCAAACAGAAGATTCTCAAGAAGTTCAAGGTGGGGAAGCAGAGCATCACACCACGTGTGGGGGCCCTTCACAGCAAAAGGCTCTGAGCCACTCACTGATCTCACACGGAAGAAGCCCTGCCTGGGTCTGACCTGGTACTCAGGGAACAGCCGCTTGTGGCTGTCACTTCTGGAAAGCACTTAGCTCAAAATACTCAGTAAGAGGAGTGGGGAGCATTTCCACAACAGGCTCATGATAAGAGCTACCATATCCATTATAGAAAGGGGAAGTGTCCCTGTTCATGGAAAGGGGACATGGGCACAATGGGGAAGCCCTTGTAATACAGCCACCTCTGGGTGTGGGTCCCTCTTCCCTCTCCCAGAAAACAGAAACTCTAAGAGAAATTAAATTGTAGAAATTATAAATTTTCCTTGCCCTACTCTTCCCAAATTAACTAAGTTGAACATGAGCCTAAACACTCTCCAAGTAAACTCCCAAGTTACAAAACTGAGCAAACGTAGACCTCCCTTTGAAAGGAGGAGCAAGCTGGGAACCACATCTGGAAATATAAAGATGCACAAGTGCTCAAAAGAAGTGTGCTCTTCTGAAAATAGATTGCTGGAGGAAAGAGTGACATTTTATAAAATATTAAGTTCGGATTCACAACAATAATCGGCAGGGCCTTTTGCTCAGAAGGCCTTTTGCCCCCACACCTGTGTAATGCTCTGCTTCCCCACCTCGATTGTACCTATGAGCAATCCAAGACCAAAGAAGACTGGTTTGAGGAAGAACAATAATTATCAGGAATAGAAGTGCAATGACAATACCGCTGGATGGTACCAAAAACAGGCTGACCAGATGAGTAGGCCCACAGGGGAAATTCTGAGAGTCAGGGAAAAGAAAGCATGAGAAGCAAGTGCAAAGAGGTGAAAGGCAGGAAGGAGGGGTCCAGGAGATTGAATAGAAGAACTTCAGAGAGAAAACTAAAACTTAAGAAATGCTAAAAGATGATTTTCTTGATTTGGGGAAATCTTTGTTTTGAATCCTAAACTTCCACTAAGCACCAAGCCAAAGTATAAAACAGACCACCTCCTTATCCTGTCCTGCTTTTTCTTTTTTACCCAGAGATAATGAGAAATCTTGTGATTATTCTGCCCAACAAAAAAATAAACAGGGAACAACGTAGGAGGGAAAATCCACTTGGCATCAGACTTATCTCTCAACACTGAGTTTCAAAGTGGAACAGCCTCCACGGGGCTTTGAGAAGGAAAGATTATGCATCCAAAATGCTCTAACTCTCAAGCTATTCTCACAGGAGGCTGCAGAATCTGATGCTGGGTTATGCAAAGACTCAGAAAACATATGAGACTTAGCGCATCCTGGAAAAAACATTATTTTAAGTCAGTCTCTCTAAGAATGATATTATAAGAGGAAGCAAAAAAAGGTGCAAAATTTAATTACATAAAATTTTCACATGTATGCAATGACAAAAATTTCCTAAAATTAAAAGACAAATGAAAAACTAGAACATTGATAAAGTGTAAGGTAATTTTAAAATCTTTTACTTAATAGTTCCTACATTTTAATAAAACTATTAATTTTAATGATCAAAAATATGACTAAAAATATAAGAACAGTGCATTTTCAGTAGCAAGAAACATAAAGGATTAATATAAGAGCTGGGGGTGTAGCTCAGTGGTAGAGCATTTGCCTAGCATTTGCAAGGCCCTGGGTTTGATCCCTAGAACAACACCAAAAACAAACAAACAAACAAACAAAAGGACAAATAAAAGTTTAAAAGTGATATAGGCCCAGTTTAGCAAGAATATAGTGAAATGGGCCTGTCATTTTACCACCAATGAGAGTTTAAGTTGCTAGAACTTCTCCAAAAGGCAATTTGGCACCATGTAAAAAGTGACAATATATAGAATAATTCTACCTCTGGAAATTTACCTTTAAAAAGATCCATCCATCAAGAAAGAAAGAAAGAAAGAAAGAAAGAGGAAGAAAAATGAGAGAAAGAAAGAGAAAAAAAGAAGGAAGATGAGAGAAAGAAAGAAAGAAGTATGAAAAATGAAAGAAAGAAAGAAAGAAAGAAAGAAAGAAAGAAAGAAAGAAAGGAAAAATTATTTATTCAAGAATATGTATACATGAATATCCATCAGAGTTATTTATAAAAGCAAAAATAAGGAAAGAAACCAGGATTGTTTCAAGAGGGTCAGGTCCTTCTTCCATTTTTGCAGTGCTGGGGATAGAGCCCAGGGCTTCTCTCTGAGGACCTGGCATCCCACTCCCAAAATAATCAGCCACTGAAAACCCTATGAATAGTAGAGAAGCATTGACGTAGTGCTGGGCATGGCACAGTGTGGGGGAGTGTTTCATTCTGTTGTACATAAGGTGGCTATGAGTTGGACCTGACTCAAGGATGCCTGACAACAAAAAGGCCTCTATGGTTGGTACTATTACAATACAGCTTCATTTTACAAACAGATAGAGAGGTTGAGGATACTGCCCAAGGCCACACAACTAACAGGTAGCAGAATCATTGCCTGTCAATATCATCTCAAGCAAGCCACTTCACTGGAAACTCTGTAAATGACAATAGTTCCAATCTTAGGCAAGGCCATGTCCTCAGATGAGCTATGACTATGAAAATGCTTTGCACCCAGTTTTGATTCCAACTGGGCCAAGGTAGACTGACACATGAATCTGCAGTGGAGATACTTAACAGGGCTGGTTGATGTCTTTGTATTTGTCCTCCTTCTTCATGCACACAGCCTCTGGATTCTGAGGAATGGGTGCCTCTCTCCACAACCTGGGGCCACGTTAGGGTTCTTGTGAAGAGGACAGCCTCTCACCCACTCTCTCCAGGGACAGCAGCTTGCTATGTCTCTAGGAAAGAGAGGGGCCCACCAAGTAGACATTTAAGGAACTCACTTCAGGAAGCCCAGCAACAGGCCCCAATCTAGAAGCCTAGCAAGTTGAATTAGGAATGTATGTTATGTGCACAGATTTGCACTTCCTCTGGTGTTTGCAACAGTGAACTGATTACAGTGCTACAAATTTGAGTTATTCCCACTCCCACTTTTTGGTGGTAAACAGCTTTGAGAAATGACTATAAGAATGGGTTACTAGAAACCCAAATTCAGCATAACAAGAAGTTAGGATTCATAAGTCTTATCAAAATGATAGTAATGTTACAGATAGTGGGAGAACAGTACCATTTTTATAGTCGTTTTGTCATGTTTTAAATCTTTGAAGTTCTAGGGTTCTTAAAATTTTTTTCAGATTAACATTCTTTGCCAAAGTTGGGCTGAGGATATAGCTCAACAATAGAGCTCTAGCCTAGCATGTGTGAGGCCCAGCACAAAATAAAACCAACCAAACAAACAAACAAACAAAAAACCCATCTCTCCAAACTAATGATCAGCCCAGTCACTGGCAGCTGGACCACCTACTTCTATAGTATACCATTTGATAAGAATGGTAGATGGGACACAAAGCATAAGAGAGATACTTTGCTTAGAATGTTGACTTTAGAAATAAATCTTTATCACTGAGGTATTGTCAAAATAATAGTCATCAACCACCTTAAATCTCCAGTGACTTGAAACAGCCATCATTTTTTCTCACTCCCACATCTGTGGGTTATCTGAGATCAGTTGTTCTAGGCTAAGACAGGTTGATTCTAGGTCCAAGCAACAAGTTGAGCTCAGGTCTGCCCCCATGTGTCACTCATCTTTCTTAGACAGGCAATTTTTCTTTTTTTTTCTTTCTTTCTTTCTTTTCTTTTCTTTCTTTTTTTTTTTTTATTACTATTTAAGACCTTGATTATCAGGTGCTTGCAGTTTGTTGACTTGAAAAAAATCAAATTATATACTTTTATTACTAATTAAACATGAAGTTCTTTAAAAATCTCAACTTGGCCAGATAGGAAACAATTTAAAAATCTTTAAACATATATTGAGAAAAACTAGGCTTAAAAACAAAAATAAAGTTTGCCATTACCAAAAAGAGACACCCTTAGGTAAAATTAAAACCCGGTGCTGCATAGATTGTGCAGATCGTCCTAGTGATCTGATCAATGGGCAGAAAGCAAGCACTTAAGGTCTTCAGCTCCAAGCCTTTGTCCATTTCTTCTCGCTGGAGGTCCACACTCATTTCTTCTGGTTGGATGACTGAGCTGGATGATTGGTGGTAGAGATGGTGAGCTAGCATTAGCTGGCATTTACTCCGCCTGCCCTGCTCAGCCCCAGGAGCCCACGAATTCTTAGCTGGTGGATGAGTGCTTTTGTCTTTGCCTGTCTTGTGGTTTGGGGTTTTCTGGGCGTCTGCGTGGGTCATTGAAGTCTGGGCGATATGGACCCGACATTGAGGTGGCTGCTAACTTTGGGTCTCGATTTTCTCTACCCTCTTCATTGCTGTGGTCTCTCGGTTGTCTTGGCGAGGAGGCCCCTTGCAGAATCTTGGTCTGCACCCCGACACATATTCTGTCTCCCTGGTCTCCCCTGTTCTCCTGCACCCCAGTTGTCAGCACCTTCCGTGGCTCTCCCAGCATAGGATGGCTGGGACGCAGGTCCACGCCCACAGCAGGATGGGGACCTTCGCCTGCGGTCGCTCGGCTTTGGGGGCCTTCTCTGCGCCACCCATGTGAGGCCGCTCAGGCTGCTGTTCCCTGAGCCGCTGCCCGCGATGGTGGTGCCCAGCTTGGTGTGGGCCACGGTGGGGAGCGGGAAGCGGGGGCGGCTAGGTCTCAGCCTCGCTGCTCATGGTTGTGGTGACAGCGACTGGAGACGCTGCGGCTCCTCCTGGGTGTGATGGCAGCCAGGCCCGTGGTGGCGAGGCTGCTCAGGGCTCTCTGGGGTCCGCTCTGCCCTCCCACTGCTGATCAAACGTGGATGGGCAGGCTTTCCAGCGCGTATTCTCCCTGTGATGACCGCAGACTGCGAGAGGGCAAGGTCCCCTACACAATGGCATCTGCTTGAATCACGTCAAGGTAGAATCGCACCTACCATCAACCCAAAGCCAAAGTCACATGACCGTAAGCGAGATCATCGGGGCTGGGTGTGGTGGTGCACGCCTGTAAGCCCAGCGAATCGGGAGGCTGAGGCAGGAGGACTGCCAGGTAGATGCTAGAGGCAGCCTGCATTACTGAGACCCTCACTCCAAAGAAAAAATGTGCTGGGGTGCACTCCAGTGGTAGAGTACTTGCCAAGTATGCACAAGGCCCTGGGTTCAACCCCCAAGTACTGGGGGGAAAATCATTGGGGAAGGTAGCCTTTTAGTGATGTCATCCCAAAGGGCGAGAGCCCCTGCCTTTGGGAGAATTGTGCAGATGGAACCCTTTCCATCTAGGTGCTAGTCAGGGTCTGGGCCAACATAAAAATAAAAGAGAAATAAAAGCATTTCAGTAGAGGGGATTTTGTGCAGGGAACCGGCTACGCGGGAGTTAGATCCAACACAGAAATGACAGCATCAGTATTCGCACTACATTAGGGGAGGCTGAAGTAATCGCAGCTTAATCACTACAAGAAGTGGATGCTGATTCTAGCGCTGCAGAACAGAGAGGCAGGTGCGGCATTAGGGGCAGCTCAGTTGGTAGAGTGCCTGCTCTGCACTCTCTGAGGACCAGGGTTCAATCCCCAGCACCACAAAAATGGGAGCAGGACATGGCAATCCACTCTCGAAAACAATACAGAAACAATCAGCCATTGAAAACCCTATGAGGGTTGCTATCAGTCAGACCTGACTCCCCAGCAACTAACAGAGAAGCAGGGCAGCTGGCACCCAGACCTCTGCACAGTGTGTCCTCTGACTGCCAAGGGTGCATGGCCCAGGGACCTGAGACCACAGAGGGCACAGGGAGACTGACCTGGGAGGTTCAGCTGCATGACTAGGCTTCAAGCGACAGACAGTCCCTTCCCTCCTCCTTCAGCTTTCCATCTCCCTCGGGGCCTCTGCTTGGCAGGTGCATCTCGCAGAGGGTCTGGGGAGGAGAGTGTGCAATGCCCACCCAGTGTCACCAAACACAGTGAGTGGGCTTGACACTGAGAAACTACTATTTGCCTAGCACCTGCTAGAACCCTGCCACACCAAGCCTGACATCTGTTCCAGTCATCCAGGGGCACTAGGGTTCCTCCGAGGAGCCATGGCATACCCTAGGTGGCTAAAGACTGAGAAAGAAGTCTGGGCACAGAAGTCACAGGAGGCCAGAATGTACTCAGCCTGTGGGCTCTGTGGCAATCCCAAGGCCAGGAGGGTTGTCCCCAAAGCCTCAGGCAATTAGAGCTTCACTTCTTTGTGTCCTCTGTACTCTAGGACCTGCCTCCCTCCAATTGGCAACTGGTTCCCAAAAACTAAATCACTCCTTCCTCTACTGCCTTCAGGAATCTGTCCCCAAAAGATCAGAAGAGCCCAAACAACCATGTCATCTTTTCAAATGAAGCCTGTGCCCTTTCCAAATTTGGATTCTGCAGCACTAGCGGTGGGCCTATGGAGGACCCAGCCTCCGCGTGATCCCTCATGTCCACCACCAAAGAGCCCTGTGTCTGTTGTTATTAGGTACCTGTCGAGTTGTGTCCGACTCATAGCGACCCTCATAGGATTTTCAGTGGCTGGTTGTTTCAGGATTGCCTCAGGAATGGATTGCCACGTTCTTTTCCCATTTTTGAGAAGCTGGGAATCAAACTGGGGACCTCAGAGACTGCAGAGCAGCACTCTACCAACTGAGCTAAATCCCAGCCCAAAAAGCCCTGTAGCGATCCCCTATTCCAAGGGGAACACAGTCCTCGGAATCCAGATTGCAAAGCCACAGTTTTCAAGGCCCTTCAGCATGTTTGGTGCTATTTCTTTGCTGTGCCAGGAACTTGATCAAATTGCCTGGAAAGGACAAAAGTGCCCTAGGAAAGCAAGTGTTCAGAATAGGCCATTCTCCCTTTATGAGACTACCCAACATTCCTCTGCCTTTGTCTCCCAGTAAGGCAGAAAATGCTTCTGCAATCACATCACCCCTTCGCACTTCACGGAAAAGGGGCCCGGCATCAACGTGGGCATTCCCCTGCAGCCCCTCTCCCTCCTGCCCTACCATCCTCTACTTAAGCACCCCAGAGGCCTGCTTATGAGTAATTCGATTAGGAGTGTGTTCATCTGGAAAGATGTTGATCATTCAATAAAAGAGCATGAAGAATCACACTTGGGGTTCCACAGAAACAAAGTGTTCTCAGCCTCATCCCCAAGGGCACAAAGGGGTTCCTGCCCCACCATCCTTAAACAGCTTTGGCTTCTCTCCAAGTCCTCTAAGCCTTAAGAGTCAGGTTCAGATCGAGCTATCTGTCTCACGTGGAAAGAACTTAGAAAGGTTTCTAAGAAAAACCATAATCCCAAACTACTGTTGTTTTGTTTTGCTTTGTTTGGTTCCCCTCCTTGGACAATCCCTGCTTGAGTTGCTTTATTGGAAAAGAAGAGGCGGTGGAAAGATGATAGAGACCAGCCGTGCGTGGATGCTGCCCTCCTGCCTCTTCCCCCATCTGTTCCAAAATTATTTCCAAAATATTAAGCGCTGCATTTCACTGAACCAGAATTGCGTGATGGGTGGATGGGGGAGGGGGAAGAGGGGAAGCAATTCCAAAATACAGTTTCCCAAATGTGTGTTTTGCTTCTGACGGCCATGTCCTGGACGATTATAAAATCTTAGCACGACCTCTGGTAGGCTGTTGTCTGGAGGATAAGTAGCACAGATTGAATTTCGTGCTGTGTCAAGGACAAAATGAATTCTTAATCTGGCTGCAGAAAATGCATATTCACCAGAGAGCAAAGCGGCTCCTGTCTTTCAAGCCCCTGAGCACTTGACTCCTCTTTGAGACGGCTGTGTCTTTCAGGTTCAGTGATTCTTTATGAGCCCGCAAACAATGCGGGCAGGATCAGAGTGCTCGGCCGACTCTCTAACCCGCCTCCCTTCCCACTCTCTGGATTTATCAAGGTACTTAAAGCTTCTGCTAAGCATACAGGCAGATTTTCGTGGTGCATATAAAATATGAAAATTCTGAGCTAACTCCAGAAATAACTAAGCATTTGAGTACTTTTTTATTATTTTTTAAGATGAGGAAAGACAGTTGCTTAGTCAAATTGGACAAAATTCTATTTTCCACTCTTCCAACATCTTGCAAACTAGCAGATTAAAGATGCTCAGTGGTAGGTAGGGAGCCCTCGATCCTAGCTACTTCTCATTTATTCTGACAGATAAAGGGAGCTGTGTTCACCATGGTGCATTCTTTTCTCTGGCAGCCATCAGACCACAAGACCCAGAACATTGTTCTGTTTCCTTTCCCTGCCTGCCAACATGGGCAAGACAGACTCTTCCTGAATCCTGATCAATTCAGTGCCCTTCTTGCCCGGTTCAAAGTGAGCATCTGGGGGGTCTCACCTGCCAGTAAGTAGGGTGCCCAGCCAAGCTCATTCTTCCAAAAACAGCCATTATTTTAGCCTTGACTGCTTTCAAAGAAAATTAAAAAGCCAAATACCCATTGTTATGAAAAACTGCGAGATGAAATTATTTTAAGCCCCACACTTCTGAAAGTGTTGATAACTACTCAGCCCACAGGCCAGCTCACCCAGCACATCAGATGGAGAATTCCACACGGGGGCAGCGTGAGTCAGTGGACACCTGTGCTAGCCAATGTGTCTCCTACAACTGAAGGACAACCCCTTGTCCTCAGGTTAATTATATCCATCAATTTGCTTCACTCACCCCCATGTTAGCCATAAAATGGGTCTCATGAGTTGAGCGCGGTGGTGCACACCTGTAATCCCAATGGCTCCGGAGCTGCAGACAGAAGGATTGCAAGCTCCAGGCCAGAGGCAAGCTGTACCATTTAGCGAGACCCTGTCTCAAAACAAAAAATAAAAAAGAGTGCACTGGGAGTGCAGCCCAGTGGCAGAGCACTTGCCGAGTATGTGCAAGTCTCTGGCCTCAACCCCCAAGTGCTGCATAAATAAATTAATTAATTAAATAAAATACAATGGGTCTCATGGAACTAACTCACCGCGGGGGAACACCAAGAAGCCCAAGTCCATTGGGATGTAGAAAGAGGAAATTCTGGCATTTGAAAATATGACAGTTTTGGATGTTTGGGACTGAGTGTCAGACACCATTCATTCATTAGTTTTTTCAGCTGTCTAATTCCTTCTGTGTCATTCCTGGACAGAGCAGGGCATGGAACGCAGAGAATACCCAGCCCAACCCTAATCAAATATCTGGGGGTCAAGACTGGCTTCCATGTGATTTCCTGGGGATTTCCTACTTAGGCAATGGTTGGGCAATTAGTCAGTGAGATTAGCTAACTCATAATTCACAGAGGAAAATTAAAGGCATGTGTATGAAATATAAGGCCCAAAGATGCCAGAAGTGTTGCCACAAAGCTCCGAGAGAAATGAAGAGACAGACAACCAAGAATGTTAGTGAGCTATGGCCAAGAGCTGCTAGGGCTCTTCCTAGCCTCTCCTTATATCTTAATTTTGTTTCTTGGTAACAATCACATCAAACAGAGAAGGAATTCATGAACTTTTTTAACCTTATCACTATTTCTCTAATCTCTTTTTTGTTACTATGCCTCATATAATTATACCAAACAAAGGTAAGATCAACCTAGAGGGCAGGTCAAACTCCCCGGACATTCTCTCCAAATCACAAGAGATAATCGATAAGTGACCTTCCAGCAACCATGACATCAAAAAGTGTTCTCAAAATTTGTTATACTGCATGCACCAGTAAACCTTTGCAATGTCAAGCAAAGGTCACAGTGATCAGGTGGGCATTTATGCCTCTCCCTCTAGCAAGGCGGACATCTTGGCCTTTCCAGGCAGCCCTGCCTCTCCTGATGGCCTCTCCAAGACTGTGCCTGTCTTAGGTTGTCCCTCTGCTTTTGAGGGATCTTACCGGTTATTGGGTATCCAGTCCTCCTGAGGTCCAAACAGGGTGAAGGGAGATAAATTCTGTAACATATTTGGGAGTGCAGAAATGGAGGGTGGTATCACTAAGTCAAGAATTTAAAGCTTGATGGATCAACAGCTCAAAGGAAAGCAGACCAGAAAGTAGTAAAAAGGTTATGATCTGGTAACATATATTTGAGAGTCAGCAAGAACAAGTTGATGAGTCAGCCCTTTTTCTTCTACTTCTTCTTCTTTTTTTTTTTTTTTTTTTTTTTTTGGTGGTACTGGGGGCCTCGTGCTTGCATACTTTGCTGTACCACTGAGCTGCACTCCCACGCCCTACCCCCAGCCCATATTTTTTTTAGTTTTTGAGACAGCATCTCACTAAATTACGCAGATTGCCTCTGGTCTCAAACTTGCGATCCTCCTGCCTCTGCCCCCTGAGTTGTTGGGATTACAGGCATGCACCACCGCGCCTGGTTTGAGTCAGCCCTTAAAATGTTAATTATGAGTAAGGCAGGGAGCAGACTCAGTTGCTGTTTCAGAGTCCCAAAATTCAGTGATGTAAGATTGTTTTTCTTGTTGTTAGGTGCTGTCAAATTGGTATCTGACTCATAGCCACCTACATACAATAGGCGAAACACTATTATCAGTACTTCTCTGCTACTCATAGGGTTTTCAATGGCAAATTGATTTTTAGGAGTGGGTTGCCAGGTCCTTCTCCCAAGCCTATAGCACCTGGTATTCCCAGGCAGTCTGTCATCCAAGTATTAACCAGGCCTGACCCTGCTTAGCTTCTGAGATCTGACAGGATTGGATGCCACAGTGCTACAGCTGCAGACATAATGTCAGACAGAAGCTTCTTTTCTCCTCTTATCGTAATGCAGAGGGAGGTAGTCTCAAGCTGGAGGACAGTTATCACATGTCTGGGTCTAAGCTGGCTGGCCTGGCCACTTCTCATTTGTAGGGAATCAAAAAGGCCAAGTAAGGGCACACACATCCCTGGGGAGCGCTTGGCACAGAGGTGGCATGTATCACTCTCTGTCTCTTGAACCACATTGCCCATAATCTAGTAGTGTGGGTACATCAGGCTGCATTGGAGGCTGAACATGGTCCCTGGCTGGGATACCATGTGCTGCATTACCACTACACTATTCTGAAAGATGGAAAATAGGTAAAGGTGGACAAATAGGGCTCTAGAGATGGAAATCACAATCTCCAACCTCAAGGGACTTGAAAACTAGTTGGAAAGATAAACAAGTAAACTCATAATTATACTAATAATATGAGTATTAATAAGTTAAACCAACTATTACCACATGTTAGCAAAATACCAGATATGTACTTAGTGTCACATCATTTAATTATTTTTATGGACTAAATGATGGTGTCCTGCCCCCAAATTCACCTTCAGAGCCTAATAATCACTGCTGACAGTATTAAGAAGTGAGATCTATGGGAAGTGATTAATCAAGGCTCTACCTTTATGAAAGGCATTAGTACCCTTACCAAAAACCAAAACAAGACAGAACAAAAAACAATGTTCTGGGGAGCTCCCTTGCCCAGTTTGTCGTGTAGGGACCCAGCAACAAGTGATTACCTATGAAGCAGAGGACCAACCCTCATCACACACCAAATTTCCTGATGCCTTGATCTTGGACTCCCCAGCCTCCATTAGAAATGACTAGCCTCAAATCAAAACTGCTCTGAAATTCTCTCTTACCCCAGTCAGAACAGCTATCAAGAAAATGAGCAACAACAAATGCTGGCGAGAATGTGGGGGGAAAGGAATCCTTATACACTGTTGGTAGGAATGTAAATTAGTGTAGTAACTAAGGAAATCAGTATGGATGTTCCTCAGAAAACTCAAAATAGAACTACCATGTGATCCTGCTATATTCTTGGGTATGTACCTGGAAGAATCAAAGGCAGCATACAATAGAGACACCTACACACTCATTCACACTATTCACAATAGCCAAGTCATAGAGTCAGCCTAGGTGCCCAGCAATGGATAAATGAGCAAAGAAAATGTGGTGTATATACATAATGGAATATTATTCAGCCATAAAGAAGAACAAAACTATGCCATTTTCAGGAAAATTGATGGAACTGGAGATCATCATATTAAGCAAAATAAGCCAGACTCAGAAAGACAAATATTACATATTTTCTCTCATATGCAAAATCTAGACTTTAAATAACAACACAAAAGTAGAAATGGGCTATTTGGGGGAAGGAGAGAACCAGCAAGTGGAGGGAGGGGGACAAGTGAAGGTAAAGAAGAGGTGGATATGATTAAAGTACATTGTATATATGTGTGAAAATGTCATTGTAAATCCCATTATTTTGCACAAATGTTATTATTATTATTATTATTATTATTATTATTATTATTATTATTTGTTGTTGTTGTTGGGTGCCATTGAGTCAGTATCCTACCCATAGTGACCCTACATATAACAGGTAAAACAGTATTGCTAGTGTTTTTTTTTGCCATTCGATGTGTTTTCAATGGCTGATTATTTTTTGGGAGTGGGTTGCCAGGTCCTTCTCCCAAGCCTACAGCACCTGGTGTTCCCAGGTGGTCTCCCATCCAAGTACTAACCAGGCATGTCCCTACTTAGCTTCCAAGATCTGAAGAGATCAGACACCACAGTGGTATGGCTGCAGGCGCAAATATTATATAGTAAAAGTTTTTTTAAAAAATGGCCAGCCTCCAGAACAGTGAGCAAAACATTTCCATTGTTTATAAATTATTCAGTCTAAGATATTTTGTGATAGCTGCCTGAACAGATTAAGATAATACTGAAAAGCATCTATTTCACATATATCTTATAGATAAAGAAAATGAGACTTAGAAAGTTCAGCTAACTTATCTGAGGTAATACAGATAAACATGGAACCAAAATACAAACTAAGTCCATCAAACTCTAGAGTAAAGGTCAGTAAATTGCCATCATTGGGCAAAGTGCAGCCATCCACCATTTTTTGCAAACTAAGTGTTATTTGGGGCTGGGATTTAGCTCAGTTGATAGAGCGCTGCTCTGCAGTCTCTGAGGTCCCAAGTCCAATTCCCAGCACTGCAAAAATGGGAGAAGGATGTGGCAATCCACTCCCAAGGCAATCCTGAAACAATCAGCCATTGAAAACCCTGTGAGGGTCGCTATGAGTCGGACATGACTTGACAGCACCTAACAACAAGTGTTATTTGAACACAGCAGTGCTCATTCATTTACATGTCATCTGTGACCACATTCACACTAAAACAGTAGAAGTGAGTACTCACAACAGGTGGGCTGGCAAGGCCTAAAATATTTGTTACCTTGTCCTGAGACAAAATCTTCCATGCCCTAGTGCAGCAGGTTAGGCATAACTAGCTAAGCATGCACAAGGTGGATGGAAAACATGGAAGGCTAAGAGAGGAGGGGCAAGATGGTCACGGAAGACCTCCGAGAGGAAATCAGGACTTAGCTAACTCACCCTGTGTGTAGTAAATGGTCAATGAAGACAGGGTGGGGAGGAGGAAGAGCGTGGGACAAGGCCTAGAGGTCTGAGGAGGCAGTAGTAGGCTCAGGGAGCTGCAGGTGGTTGAGTAGGTAGGTGAGGGGGACAGGAGAGGGGGTTGGAGGAGAAGGTGATACCATCTGCAAAATGACATTGAATAGCTGCAGTAGACTAAACAGCAGCATTTGCCAAACTTGGCCAGTCACCTCCATCATCTAGGACACTTATTAAAAATAAGGCTCAAGGGCCCCACACCAAGCCTACCCAACCGGGATCTGGACTGTTAAGAAGGTCCTCATCAGATTTGGGGTTACACAGCTCAAGATGATAAGAGCGAGGTACCATGAAATGCTCGTAGGGAATGTCATAATGAGACCTGTTAAGTTGCACATTAGAAACAACTAACAAAAAAAAGTTTTTAAAAAAGAAAGATGGTAGGAGGAGAGAAAGACTCAGGGTCCCTTGGCCAGGCCAGGGCCCATCAATAACCCAGGGCCATCGTAAGCCTAAGCCTGAAACATTGGAGTGGTAAGGTTTCATGACTGCCCCTTGGTATAAGGCAAAAGGGAAGGAAAGAAGAAAATGCTTTTGATGCAGGTAGTACAGAATGAGCACCCAGCTCAGGCTTGGATAACCGGGGGTCCCAGTGAGATCTCCCCACCCTCATCTCTGTAAGTTGGCTGTACACTTGGACTATATCGCATATCAGATTCCAGACATTACCTTCCCCATAAAAAACCTCCCAACACCTGAGACAAAGGCCAGCCTAGCTGCTTTTGAAGTGACCAAAGCTTCACAAAGTGCAAGCTATCACAAGAGGAAACATTTTATAATGTGTGCCTTTTGATGTTTGTCTCTGGCCCCTGAATGATTTATTTTTTTCTGTTTGTGAAAAAAAAAATTGTTTCACTATTCCTATAAAAGAATTGGCGTGTGATTCTATCTATGTAAAAGAAGGACATGTTCAACCCTTATTTTCTCACTTTGATGAGTCTGGATACAATTCTGTAATCACCTTGGACAAAAAATGATGGAAGGAATGGATTTCAGTAGAAAGAGTCCAGCTGCATGATGTGTTCGCATTTGGTATGAGGCAGTTAGATAAATGCATCCCTTGACTCATTCACTGAATAAATAAATCATAGGGTTAGAGCTTAAATACTAAATAATAGAAAAGGAAAGAGGAAGAAACTAAGAGGAGCCGACAAGGTAAAAAAATAAAAAGAGCTATATTCAGGCAAAATGATGAAAGAGTGAACATTGCCTGCCATTCCGTCTTCTTTATATTTACTGGCCATATTTTGATAGGATTCTTTATTTGACTGTGTCTTCAGTGTCCTCTTAAGTCATAGGGTCAAAGATAAAATGCTATACTTCTTCCTCAAAATTGCTTATTTAGCTCAAGTTGAAGGTTTCAATGCATCAAATGGGCATCAAAACAGAGGCTAGGCTGTCATTATTGTTGTTGTTAGGTGCCCTCAAGGTAGTGTCTGACTCATAGCCACCCTATGTATAACAGACAAAACACTATTCTCTGCTATTCATAGGGTTTTCAATGGCTAGTTGTTTTCCGGGACTGAGGGACTGAGTTGTCAGGTCCTTCTCCCAAAGTCATTATTACTGGTTTGCTTATCTGTAGCAGATTTTAAGCTGCTAAATTTGCAGACAACTTGTTACATAGTAGCAAATAATATATTTGGTGTTTGTTGGTCTTTTTTGGATATACTAAGATGAAGTTAGTCTTAGAGTTTTGTCTGTGGCATTACCATTGTTTGAACTACTTTTCTCCAACTCCTCTTTGTCTGGCTCTTTCTTTCTGGGCTTAGAGGACCTTCTGTGCTCATCTATTCTGGCTGTTATAACAAAATATCTTAAATTGGGTAATTTATGAACAACACAAACTTATTATCCACAGTCATGGACGCTGGGAAATCAGAGTTCAAGGCACAAAAGATTTAGTGTCTGGTGAGATTTTGCTCTCTGCTTCAAAGATGATAACTTCTAACTATGTCCTCACATGGTAGAAGGGAACAAGGGAACTTGCTTGCACCTCCTTTATAAAGGTACTAATCTCATTCATGAGAGTAGAGTCCTAATGACATCATCATTTCCCAAAGGCCCCACTTCGTAATATCAACAACACTGGGTTTCAGGTTTTAACATATAAATTATGGAGGGGCCACAAACATTTAGACCACAGAACTCACATTAGACAGCACTTCTTTCAAGTTTCCATCCCCACTGCCCCATGTGTAACAAAGTATTGCTCCTACGTACTGGCATAGTATTAGCACTAATGTTTGTTGTTTTTTTGTTTTTTTTTTTGTGTGTGTGTGGTACTGGGGGTTGAACCCAGGGCCTCACGCTTGCGTGCTTTGCAAGTGCTGGAGCACTGAGCTGCATTTCCAGCCCATTGTTTTACTTTTTTTTTGAGACAGGATCTCACCAAATTATGCAGACTGCCTCTGGTCTCGAACTTGCTATCCTCCTGCCTCCACCTCCTGAGCCACTAGGATTACAGGCGTGCTCCATGGCACCCAGCTGTATTAGCACTATTAACAGACAACTTTCATTGAGCACTCATGGTATAAACCTTGTGCATGAATATCTTTTCTAATCCCTTCAACCAACCTATTAGGTGCCATCACTAATTCATTCATATTGGTAATAAAATGGAAGGTCATCAAGAGTTTAGGAGCTTCTTCAAGGTTACCAGATGGAAATTGCCCATTGTCTGTATCCCTTACACAGTGAGCTCCATGAAGTGGGAGCCATGGCTGCCTGATGCATTGTTCAACAGAGTGCCCACTGCAGGCTGATTCTTCTTCTGTTTGTTTCTCCCTCCCTCTCTCTCTCTCTCTCTCTCTCTCTCTCTCTGTCTCTTCCCCCCTTTCTCCCCCCCCATACTTGTATAAGTAGTGAATTATAAGGCCACAGGGATTTCCCCTCAATATGAGACTCATCTCATGCACATGGGATTATAAGGTTTACAAATCAAACTCACAGTGCTAAATTACTTTCTTGAAGTTATCTGTATCAAAGAGTTAGTTCACGAGGACTTCACTGCCTAATCTACTTAAGCCGGAGATTACTGAGGCAGAGGCCAGATAACATATTATCTCCTTATCCCCCAGAACTTCATCTGTCAACCCCGCTGAAAGACAGGCCTCCAGAGCTGCAGTGTGCATGGATCTAAGTGGCTGCCTTTCGCCAGGGGATATTAAGGCCAGAATTTGCCCTGGGACTGTGAAAAAGGTGTGTGTATATGAGCACCTCTGAGGGGCTTGTGATGGTTAACTTGCTTGTCAACTAGATTGATGTGAGAAGTACCTCAGAGATCAGTAAAGCATACCTCCGGGTGGGCCTGTGGGCATTTCTAGAGGTGATTGACTAAAGAAGAGACCTGAATGTGGGGGGCACCATCTAATAGGCTGGGATCCCTTATGGAATGAAAGGGGAAAGGAGCAAGCCTACAGCACAGTCACCCTCTGCCTCTCTGCTTCCTGGCCACCGTGAGGTGAGCTGATCTGCTCCACCCTGCCATTCCACCAGGACGGACTGAAACCGTGAACCCCAATAAATCTTTCCTCCTCTGAAGTTGTTCTCTCAGGTACTTTGGTCACAGCTACAGAAAGCTAACTAACACAAGCCACATAACATTTCAATATTTACCTAAAGAGTACTCACTCTGCACTCCTCATACATTAGGCATGGCTGCCATCAAAGCGAGAAGGAAAAGACGGTGGCAACACTCAGGTGATCTACGGATTTCAGAACCTTTTACCCAAGGCAGCATCTAAGAGACCATCCCCTGAACAGGCAACCAGGGAGTCTTTTTCTCAGCTGGCACATCCAGCTCAGACAATTTTGTGGTTTTGTGGCAAGCTATAGGCTTGCTCCTTTCCCTTTTTATTCCATAAGGGATCCCAGCCTATTAGATGGTACCCCCCACATTCGGGTCTCCAGCTTAGACAATTTTATGATTTTGGCCACTTGGGGGAAAAGCAAATGAGCTACTAAGGCTGAGGATGGTGAGGATCCTGCCAGCTCTTAGCCTCTTCCTTCCTATTTCCACCAAAATGGTATACAAATCCCAGACCCACTCTTTACCAGCTCCCTGATCTTGGCAGGTCGTCCAAACCCCCTCTTAGTCCCATTCACCAGAGCTGTCCTGGGGCCTTCATTACACCATGCAAGGGACTTTTCCACCAGTGGAAAATACAGAAATCCTCCACAGGCCATCCCCATTTAATTCCCTGCTGTTTGTCTGAAATGGAGGTATTTGTTCTTTCTTCAGCAATAGCATCTAGTATCTGATAAATGGATGTTTCTAAAACAGTGCTTGTAGAAAACAGAGGAGGAAGAAGGGATAGAGCAAGACAAACCTTGCTTCAGTTATGTTATTAAGTTAAATGATTCATGTGAGTTTCCTCCTATTATTTATTTCCTCCTATTATGGTTAGGGTCCACCCTAACCATAATGCTTTGTACAGTGTAGGACCTCTAACTTGTCAACCTGTTATTTCAACCTGGCATGTAAGCAGAGTTCAGTATTCGTTCTCTTCCCCACTCGGGCTTAAAGTGCAAAAGTTACCTAGGAAACAGCACAGTCTAGCATCACCAATGGGTGTACACTCACTCACAGGGTATATTCGTGTAGCAGAGCCTAATGGAGCAGCGTAGGAAAGTTTATGTGAGGGTTGAGGAGGGTCCTTAAAGTTTCATCAGTTGCTGTGTATATAAGAAAAGACACTAAGGGAATGGGGTAGGTGGCAGACCTAAGCAGGCAGGAGGCTGTGAGGTGGCACTGTGGGACTAAAAAGCCAGAAACAAAAGGAATGTCTCACAAGCGCCACCTGCAGGACACCAAAGAAATCACAGACCAGCTGCCCTGGGAGATCTAGAGTCCCAACACTAAACAGAGGGCCTTGGACTCTGATTCCCTGGGGGGAGATTCTAACTGTGTTATCAAAACACCAACCCAAGAGTTATTTTATTCTTTTGTTAAAGCAACAATCCTCTTGTATTCTTTGAGAGTTTAATTTCTGGGGATTAAATGAAAATAACATTTAACGGATAATGATTTTTTTTTTTTTTGGATCTTTTTTCAATAGCAGTTACCTGCATATTCCTCCAACCGACTTTGGTACTGGTTGAATATAATCAGTTTAGACCTAACTCAGTTAGGCATATTAGAGGAGGGAATACACTGTGGAAATTGTGCACAGACTTGCTCAATAGGGCCCAAATGTAAATAGCAAAATAGAGTCACCAAGGATCTTCCTTCCATCACTTGAAGATGGGCCGAACCAGATGACTGTGATTGGTACCATTCCTGTTTCTCTCAACTAACAGATCTTTAAGGAATCCAAGCACCAGCTGCTTGTTAAAGTGGCAGCTGAAAATACTGACAAACAAAATGACTGCATTTTCTAAGTATTTATTAAAAGAGAGAACAAATGAGTTTTCTCAATGCATGGAAATACACATGGAGAGAGCAAAGTTAAAAGAAAATATTACACAAAAATAGCATTCATGTGCCAATGATGACATAAAAACACACTTATGTCATTGATGAAAGTCAGGAAAATTGGAAGCAGTACAGGAATTAGCCTAACTCTCACTGAGTTGCTCAGCCTCTTTAAACTTGGAAATTTTTTTTTTTGTAAATATTAAATCTTTCCACATATGTTCTTTTATGATACATTTAAGATGAATTCCTAAGAACATGAATGCTCAAGAGAAATAAGCAAGAGTTGATAAGGGAAATCTTAGTTTACATCTTTCTTGCCTTAAATGTCTGAACTATCTTGGGTATAATGTTGCATGAATAAGGCTTTTAGTGTTCAATGTAATATGATTTGAACATTCTCTTTTTGCCAGGATCTATAAAACGTTGGCTATCAATGGCTGCTACTTTTCCTTTTTTATCTACCCAATTTACTAAGGAAGGAAAAATATGTTTAGGCTGCCTTTGGATGACTCAAATCTTTTCTATTATCTGATAATAAACTGCACTCCTCTTAAACCTGGAATAGTCCTGGACACTAGATGGTCCACCCTAACCATAATGCTTTGTACAGTGTAGGACCTCTAACTTGTCAACCTGTTTCTCGCTGTCTTTGGATATTCCCCACAGTCCTGTTGATGTGGACGATATCCCTATGGTCATCAGAGATACTGAAACTGAGATGTTGCTAAAGCTGCCTCGTCCCAGATATGCACAGCTAGAAACCATAAAGCCTCCCATAATGCTGTAAGTGAAGTCTAAAACATTCAGTCAGGAAAACACAGCTTTGCATTGTTCTGAAGTGAATCCAATCACCAGGATAAACTTATGCAACTGGCCTGCCCTAACCTTCCAGGCTACATCTGTAGAATGCAAATTTAGCCTAGTCTTAGCTGCAATTCAGCAACTTCCAGGGTCCACTGCAGCTTAAATCCTGAGGAGGGTGCTGACTTCAGGGCTGACCAGGACAAGGAGTCCAGAAATATTCCAGGCAGTTGAGACCCAGTTCTTCCAGAAAGATTGAGATTGGTCTATAGCTATTGAACTGGAAGAACCATGGAGGCATAGAACCCCCAATTCCAAAGATATGCTCCCCTGCCATTTCCCTCCATGTCCTTTGCCTCCCCTCAACATGTCCTCTTCTCCACTAAACACAAAACCTTACCACTCACCTGTCTGAGAACAAGTGCTGCATGATGCATGGAACCCATTTCCCTGGGTATTGTATTTAAATCATGTAGTACTACCATATGTATAGAGTTAGACACAAAAGGCAGAGCTCCTGATTCCTAGGTCAAAGCCCTTTCCCTACTTTGCTGGGACTCTTCAGAAATCCCAATGTTATTTCAGGCTATCATGGGTACCACACATACCTCCCTATGCTAGCAGACTCCTCATCTAAGTTCTTCCCATGGCAGAGAGAGCAACCCCATTGTGGGGCCCCTTAGCCTGGGGTTGAAACCCCACACCCCCACTGGTGGTGAATGCAATGGAGACACAGCCACTCTGGGAGCATTTCAGGGAACTAACTCAAATTTTATTTAGCGGCTCAGCCTTATATGCAGTTGCTTATGTATTCTCTATGTGGCATTGTCCAGTGCTCTGTCCACCTGTGGGGAGGGACATGGTGGTGAGAAACCCTCCCAGGAGACCCACAGGGAGTGCCATCTTGTCTTCTAACCTCTAGGCCAGGATGGGCATGCCTCATAGACCTTCTTTTAGTCCACAGGACTGCCTCAGGACTCAAGTGAGCCAGATGGGTTGGAACCCAGCGTCTCTCAGGGTTGCGGTCCCACTGATTCTGCCCAACACCCCATCAGAACCAGAAACCTAGCTCCTCTCCTAGTTTCCAAGTTTGGAGTCACCAGTGCATAGATGACAGAGAAAATGGTGACAGAAGGAGTATAAAGGGAAAAGGGAAGGAGAGTATTGTTCTTTTAACTTTATGTTTTACAGGTTACAGACTTGCTGAACACATCTCATAAATTCTGCCTACATCTCACAAGCCACTTGCTTACTCACTATCTCTGCCTAACACAGCTCATGAGTTTTATACATTCTATTTGCTTTTCTTGCCTTTTCTGGCAGAATTGAATATTCTCAAATCCTATGACAAACACACATTATAAGCAGAAAGATGTAAGGGGGGAAATAAGATAAGAGGCAGAGGAAAGTTTTGCTTCATAGTGGCAGGAGAAATAGAGACCAAAACAGATGGTAGCTGAGCCATAGTTATGGACGAGTTTTGAGGAGAAAGTAATGGGTGCCAGCCACCAAGGGAGAACAAAGTTCCAACCACTAGAACCCCATGGTACTCCAAGATCTGCAGGGAACCTCCTTTCAGTGAGTTTGTCTCTGCTCCTTTGACAAGGATAAATCATAATTTATGCATGTGGATCCCAGGAAGCCATCCTTCCTGACACTTTCCCACTTCCAGCCCCTACTGTGCCAGAAACCACACCTGGGATAAGAATTAGGATGGGGGTCTTGGGTTTGGCTTGTGGAAGGAGAAACAAAGACCCATAGAAAACACACAGAGACCCATAGAAAACACACAAGGCACCACACGATATCTGCTATGTTTGAACACGTGTTTGTCCTATGACTTATTTTGACAAGTAAATCAACATAGTAGAGAAGCTCCTATCTTAGCCACTTGAATAAAAAGAACTATAAGCAAATTGTCCAGTTCGGGTCCTATATTACTTTCCTGTTAGTTGTTAGGTGCCATCGAGTCGGCACGTAACATCGAGCCAGCATCGAGTCAGCGACCCTCTGTCCAACAGGGGAAACACTATTGTCAGTGCTTCTCTGCTGTTCATAGGGTTTTCAATGGCAGATTGATTTTTGGGAGGGGGTTGCCAGGTCCTTCTCCCAAGCCTACAGATTCTGGTGTTCCCAGGCGATCTCCCATCCAGGTACTAACCAGGCCCGACCCTGCTTAGCTTCCGAGATCTGACGGGATCGGATGCCACAGGGCTATGGCTGCAGGCATATTACTTTCCTAGGGCTCCCTTAACAAACTGTCATCTTGGTGGCTTGGAACAACAGAAACTTACCATCTCAGAGTTCTGGAGCCCACAATCCAAGATCAAGAAGTCAGTGGTGTTGGCTCCTCCTCAGAGGTCTGAGAGAACCTCACTGTGTCTCTCTTCCAACTCCTGGTGTGGCTGGTGGTCATTGGTACTCCTTGGCTTGTTGGAACATCACTGTAATCTCTGCCTCCATGGTCTGCGTCTCTTCCTCTCTTCATAAGGACCAGCCATATTGGAATACAACCCATCCTATTCCAATATAACCTCATCTTAACTAATGTTGACTGATGTCTGCAATGACACTGTTTCCAAATAAGCTTACATTCTGAGGCGTTGGAGGGGGCAAGACTTCAGCATATATTTGCAGAGGACATAATTCAGTTCATCACAGTCTGCAGTTGAGAAATATAAATATGCATTTTGTTTGTTTTGAGTTCTCCCTCTCTAACTTTCTGATAGGGGCTAGGGTTTAGCTCAGTTGGTAGAGCGCTGCTCTGCACTTTCTGAGGACCCAGGCTCCATTCCCAGCACTGCCAAAACGGGAAAAGGATATGACAATCCACTCCAGAAACAATCTTGGAAACAATCAGCCATTGAAAACCCTGTGAGGGTCATTATGAATCAGACACAACTTGACAACACTTAACAATAACATTCTGATAGTAGGAAGAGGCCTTGAGTTTTTCCTAAATGTAAAAGACTTATGGTAGATTTTGTATATTCTGCATATGTGTGACAAAAACCTTTAACAGTGGCTACCTCACAATAATTACCTCTTACAGGAAGATAATGAGGGACTTTCCTTTCTAACTTGCTATCATGTTTGAATTTTTATGAGACATTTTGTTGTTAGGTGCCATGGATTCTGACTTATAATGACCTTATGTACAACAGAACAAAACAAGACCACATACTGTGCCATGCATATGATCTACTTTGTAATCACAAAGGACACTAAAGACAGATTTTCAAAGGGTTAATGAGACAGGTGTGGTTTTACTTTTCCCCCAGCTTCAGATTCTGTGTATGAGTCAGTATGAGAATCATCATGGATGAGGAAGAGAGCAGTGGACAGGAGCCTGGGATTTGTCTTAAGACATTATCTTTATTTTAAACTTTAAAATAGCTCTAAAGGAGAGCTTAAGATTTCCTTGTTTATCCAAAGAAAGATTTTTTTTTTTTCCAGCACTGGGAGGTTTGAACCCAGTGCGTTGTGCATGCTAGGCAAGGGCTATACCACTGAGCTGCAACCCCCATATTCTTTTTAATTTTTTGTTTTGAGACAGAATCTCCCTAAATTGCATAGGCTGCCTCTGGCCTTAAACTTGACACCCTCTTGCCTCCAACTTCTCAGTTCCTGGGATGACAAGTGTGTGCTATGGGACCAGTTGAAAGCATGGGGTTTTAATGTTGAGAAATGCAGGGCTTCCTGAAGCTACTTACTAAGGCTTCCTGTCAGCCAAGGCAAAAAAAGAATATTGGCTTGTATAGTTTTTAACCAAAGTAGGGTTTCTAGATAAAATATGGGCGCCCAATTAAATTTGAATTTCAGAGAAACAATTTTGTTAGTATATCTATGTTCCAACCATTGCATGGGATATACATATGCTAAAAATTATCCCTCATTTGCCTAAAATTCAAATTTACCTGAGTATCCTATATTTTTATTTGCTAAGTTGGGCAGCCCTATTCCAAACACACCAGTTTAGATAAGCTTTTTCTAGAAATTAGACCCCCAGAGGGATTTGTCCCAGAGGCCACTTATAAAGGGAACAATAAGAGATCCTGGCTGACTACTTTTTTTTTTCTGTGATTTTGCACCTGCCACAGAAATGTGGTTCAAATGAATCCTATTTTTGTCAACACTGCAGGGGGAGAGGGGCTCTTGACACACTGCAATAGCTGCCAGAAAGCCCATTTTCTGTCTCTAATAACACAATATAACAGGCTAGGTAAGTTATAAAGAAAAGAGGTTTGTTTTGACTTCTGGTCCTGGAGGTCCAAGAACAGGAGGCTGTATCTGGTGGATGATCTTCTTGCTGGCAGAGTGTTGAGAGAGCGCAGGGCATCACGGTGAGAGACAGCACATGGGAGGCTGTGTGCTCTGATCTCTCTCCTCTTACACAGCCACGGGTATTCAGTCCTGGAGCTCCCTGCTGGTGACCTTATGTAATCTTAACCACCTCTTAAAGGCCCCACCTCTCACCACCATAGGCAGAAAAGTTTGCATCCTCACCTCATAGTGGGGACTGAGTTTTCGAGAAGCCAAACCATATTCAAACAATAGCAGGCCTATGAGCCTCCTGAAATCATAAACTGTATTAAGTACAGGTGCATGCTCATGGGGAAGGGAACTATAATGAGATTCTCAAAAGTGTCTGAGACCTCCAAGAAGGCCAGTGGCACCACGTTGTTGGCTAAGGACTTAGCACCGAACCCAGCAAAGGTATTTTCACTGGAAGCTTGAATATTATTTTTCAGGGCAATTATTTATTGGGCAACTTTCGTTTTTTTATTGGAAAGTTTTAATGTACAACTTAATGTGTTTCATTCTGACATGCATTTCATTGTGACATTTCCGTATATGCATTTCATTGTACATTGCACAGATAAGTTCCCCTTTACCCTCTTGTGCACTTCCTCCTCCCCCCATACCCCCTACCAAAGGCCTCTCTTCCACTTTTGTGGGAATATTTTTCTATATATCCTTGGATCCCTATTACATTTAAGGTCAAAACTTTTTCTGTAGTGATCTATCTTCTTACATTGTCAGTAATATTACATGAATAATCTAGCCCATTTGTATTATTACCATTCTTTGGTATTATTGGTATTATTATAATTATTTCCCAAACTATTAAAGTTGGGTTGTTTACTTTGAGGTCGTATTGGGCAACTTTCTGATGATCTAAACTGAAAAATGAAGGAAATCTCTGAAAATGTAACAATGGAAAGTTGACCTGTTTCCTGACGCAGCCTTCTCAAATGTGTAAGATGCTCTGTGTTCCAGATTTCCCAGGAGCTGAATGAAAGCCAGTTCATAGGTGTTGCTGATCTTTGTGAATTTGTGAGTAAAGGTTAAAGTTGAGCCATCTGCTTTAAATGCCAAAAGTTCTTAGCAAGAGAAACAGAAAGATAGCCAGAGGACAATGTGTAGGCCATGGATATTTTTACTACCTGTAGAAAACAAGTAAACATTTCAATAATTGCTACTTTACCTTTTCTTTAGAATACCTTCTTCAATTTGCCGACAGCCCTTACTGATGAGCTCAATTGGCCCCAGCTCTCTGGCGTCACTGGATTTCTGGACTCCACTATTGGGTACGTGTGTTTGCACACTCTCAAATACTTCAGTGTATCTCTGAAAGGAATGGACAGGAGATGGGGCTTACTAGCACGACACTGAAAGGAGAATTCTCATGAGTTGCTTCTAGAACATGAATGACATCTAACAAAACCTACCACTGACGTGGAGTCCAGCCGCCCTAGAGTAGAACATAAAGTACATTGTATTTTGTTCATGCTGGTGGGAGGGGGATGTTCCCGTTGGCAGGGGTGAGGGAGGACACTGTAGTTTACCTCTGATGGAAAATAGTCAAATATGTCACTGAATTTTTCTGATTCCAGGGACAAGGAAGTTTACTTGATCTTAGAAACTAGTATTTGTAAAAGTAATGTTACTGGGGAATGGCTCCAGATATTCCCAAAATTACCAAAGTTGTTATTGTTGTTGTTATTGTTGTTGTTGTTGTTAGGTGCTGTTGAGTAGAGTCCAACTCATAGCCAGCCTACATACAACAGAATGAAACACTCCCCAATTCTGTATCAAGCCCAGTTTAGGCCCAGTGGGGCAGCCACTGTGTCAACCCACCTAGATGAGAGTCTTCCTTTTTTTCATTGACCTGTCACTCTTCCAAACATGAATGTCCTTCTCCAGGGATTGGTCCCTCCTGACAACATGTCCAAAATATGTAAGATACAGTCTAGCCATCTTCGCTTCCAAGGAGCATTCTGGTTGCACTTACTCTAGGATGTATCCGTTGGTTCTTTTGGCAGTACATGGTATACTGAATATTCATCTCCAGTTGTTGTTGTTGTTAAGTGCCATCAAGACAGTATCCAACTCGTAGCGACCCTCATAGGGTTTTCAATGGCTGACTGTTTCGGGATTGCCTTGGGAGTGGATTGCCAGGTCCTTCTCCCATTTTTGCGGTGCTAGGAATTGAACTCAGGACCTCAGAGACTGCAGTACAGCACTCTACCAACTGAGCTAAATCCCAGCCCTCATCTCCAGTACCATAGTTCAAAAGCATTAATTCTTCTATCTCCCTTATTCAATGTCCAGCTTTTACAAACACATGATGTGACTGAAGATACCATGGCATAAGTTAGGTGCACCTTCATTTTCAATGTGACATCTTTACTTCTCAACATTTTAAAGAGGTCTTTTGCAATAGATCTTCCCCAATACAATGCGTCTTTTGATTTCTTGACCAAAGAGTAGCAGCAATACCTCAGTCCTTGTGTTTACCATTTGAGAGAATTCAGAAGTGACATAGAAATTATAGCACAAAATATGTTGTGTTGTGTATTGTTAGGTGCTATTGAATGATATCCCACTTATAGCGACCCTTAAAGGGTTTTCAATGACTGATTGTTTCAGGATTGCACCAAGAGTGCATTGCTATGTCCTTCTCCCATTTTTGTAGTGCTGGCAATCGAACTCAGGACCTCAGAGAGTGCAGAGCAGCACTCTACCAACTGAGTTAAATCCCAACCCAGCACAAAATATAGACAAGGTTTATTGTAAGAGATACTTCACCTTCAGGACGTGAGGCAAGAAATAGTTGAGAGCTATTGCTGAGAGCAAAGGTCTAAGGTAAACTTGTAGTTGAATTTGTGTGTCTGGGAGAAAAGGGTCTTGCATTTGAGGTGTTACCAGGAAACTAGGGCATCTGGAGAAGATTGGATAAACCTGGAAAAAACTTGAAGAAATCCTGGCTGGAAGTGGGAGCCCTTTCTAATCCCTTCCTTCTTCACTGCCCATTAAAACCTATTAGCTACCTAACCCTAACAGCTAAAATGAGTTGTCAAGTCTGAAGGTCCTGGAAGCATTCCGGTCATAACGTTCTGGATTTGTAACGTCACACCACACATGGTGAGTCCATTTGCTGTGTGATAGGGTGTCAACCTGGGACCTGGGCTATGCCTCCGAGCACCCACACTCAGCAGGGACACCTGCAATGCTGGGGAGACTTTGCAAGTGTCCCTACATGGTAGAAAGCCTTGGGTATGAGAGGTAACATCACTCCCTCGACATTCCCTAAATATTTATAAACATCAATACCATCAGGAAGGTCACAGTGGAATGGGTGCTTTGTATAAAAAAGAGGAAAAGGCAAAAAGGCAGAGCTTTGGTTTTAGGTCTAACAGCAGGACAGAGCCAGCCTTTTCTGACTCTGGCATCAACAGCAGAAAACCAGAAAGCACCACACGTTGGGCCATGGCAATTGTGGAGAGGGCAAGTGTACACAGGGTAGGTTTTACCCAAATCTGTAAAGAGCAGGAAGCCCCAAGGGATGGCCATGGGTAGGTTTAACACGTAATTTTTTGTTGTTTAACAAAGGGCATCACATGCCATCAATAATTTACTTAATTATCATCTTTACTCATTCACTTAAAAAATATCTATTAAATACTTATCATCTAATGGAGCACAGGTGCTGTAGGAGTTTTCAAGGTGAATAAGGCTTGTCCTCTCCCTGCAGTCAGTTACAATCAATCACAGCAGGGGAGACAAAGGTAGCAATAATAATAATAGAAAGTAGATGTGCAAAAGACAGGTCTCCCACAGAGCCATAGGATTTGGTGGGGAAAATGTTCATAAAAATGATTAACAACCACTTCTTTTTGAGGTATAAGGTGAGGGGCTCAAACCCCAAAAGATTTAGGATATTGGAGCAACAAAAGATATAGAGAAGACACTAGGAAAGATAACCAATCTTTAAGAAAAACATACACTTCTGTAGAAACCCCTGTGGATGTGAGGAAATCAGAGCAGGTGTGTTTCCATGTTCAGGTTTCATTTCAAGCTTAATCATTTTTTTAAAGATAGTCATGACATTAGTGTAAGAAGAAGAAGAAGCAGGAGATCATCAGAAGTAACATTTGTAACGGGTTGGAAGTAGCTATATGCCAAGTGCTGTATGGAGTTTTACATTATATGATCTCATTTAATCTCTTTGGAAGGTGGTATTATTTTCTGCATTTTGCAGTTGAGGAGTCTGAACTTTAAGTTGTTGTTGTTAGGTGTTGTGGAGTCTATGTCCTACTCACAGCAACCCTTATAGGGTTTTCAATGGCTGATTATTTCAGGATTGCCTCAGGAGTGGATTGCCATGTCCTTCTCCCATTTTTGTGGTGCTGGGAATCAAATTTGGGACCTCAGAGACTGCAGAGCAGTGCCCCACCAACTGAGCTAAATCCCAGCCCGACTTTAAGTAGACACATTAAAAATCTTGACCGGGATCACCTGGCTAATAAGAAGTGGTAGAATCTGCCATCGTGGGCCCATGGAACTTTATGTCGTATTGTAACCATGAGTAATTTGGTGGGCAGAGGCCCTCCTGTCTGCCGCTCCCAAATTTTATTGCTGTTTTTATTCTATGGGCAGGAATGTGACTCCCTCTGGACATTGCCCCTTTGAGCATAGAGCTATGGGATAGAAAATGACTCCCCAATCCAATTATCAATGAATAAAAATGTCTGGAAGTTTCTCTCAACTGAGGCTTGCAGAACAAGAACAGAAAGAATTAATTATCAATGAGAAGAGTTGTAGTTTCATGTTCTTCTAATGGAAGCTCAAATTTACATATAAATCCTACAAATCCAGCCCCTTTTAATTCCATGAAATTTCCACAAAGGAGACACAGTCCGATCTTTAGCATTAAGTAGTTTATGACTTTACCAGAGTCACTCAAAGAGTAAGGAAGGGGTCCACTCACCCCTGGTGCACACTTCTTTCCTCCTCTCTTTCCATGTACAGCTCACACACACCAATAGTTGCCCTGCCTCTCCTAAGCCTAATTTTCCTAAAAACTCTACCCAAACTTAGCTCCTGCCCCCCACCCCTGACAGATGCTTTGTTCACTGGTTGGTAGTTTTGCTGGAGGCAGTGAGAGAACCAGCCTCCCTTTCCCTTCTGCACCTGCTCTGTCCTGGCACTGGGGTTTGTGTTTTCTCCTTCACCAGTGTAAAATCCCTCTGGGCCTCCGGTCCTGCAACCCTCTCTAGCCATTACCCTGATCTGAGCCAGAGAGCAGCTGGATCTTCTTTTTCTTCTTCCAAGAAGAAAAGTTGGGAGTCCCCAGACACAAATGGTTTTTAACTTTTATGAGCATTACTCAGAGAAACTCCTACACCATTTGTCTTAGTGCGTTTTCTTTTGCTATAACAGTATGCCACAGGAGAGGCAATATTTTTTTGAAAAAAAAAATAAAGTTTATTTCTCATAGTTCTCTAGGCTGGGAGGTCCAATATCAAGGTGCCATCATCTGATGTGGGCCTTCTTGCTATGTCCTCATGTGGCAGGGATATCACATGACTGTAGTGAGTGAGGCAGCCTATTAGCTCAGCTCTCTCTTCCTCTTCTTATAAAGCCACTAATCTTATCATGGAGGCCCCACCCTCATGACCTCATCTAACCCTAGTTACCTCTCTAAAGCCCCACCTGTATAATACCATCAACATATGAATTTGGGCATTAAGTTTCCAACCCATGAGCTTCTAGGGCGCATTTAAACCATACCTAGCACCATCTCACCTTGGAAGTTACCCTCCAGACACAGCATATGTGAACATCGCCTCTGCTCTAAACTAGTCATGTTGACTTAGCACCTTTTTGTATTAAGCTCTGTGTGGCTACTTAGAACCCCCTCAATTTGCTTATGCTACTTTCCCAGTGTTGACCCTAGCTATGGCCTTTTGTGTCATATTTCTATGGAGGTGCACACCACTACTGGTGGTTCACCAACCTGTGGCTCTTCCATGCATTTGCGGGACCCACGCAATCCCTTTGCTAGCTGTTTCTGTATACTACACCTGTGTTCTCTGCCACTTGGCTGTGATAGGGATTATATCCCACTCCTTTTGATAGAAAAGGAAATTCTCTATTTGGAATCCAAGTTGCAATGGTTTTCTGCATTGAGTAGAAACACAGGCCACATGAACCTCCTGTGGATACCCAATCCATACTTCCCTCACAATGACACTACTATTAAACCATCTCATCTACCATCAGATGAATTATACCTACAGATAATCTATGCTCCTCAATCTCCTTATTAAAAGAAAAAAGTTATAAGGCATATTAAAATATCAAAGAAATTAGCAAATTATAGAGGTCAGAAAAAGGAAAAGAATATTGAGGCTAGGGAGGTAGCTCATTTGCCTAGCATGTGCAAGGCACTGCATTTCATCCCCAACACCACAAAATATTTAAAAAATTTAAAAGCATATTGACCCAGAGGCACACTCATGAGATGTGCACAGCTTCCAGGAATGTTGAACAGATGTCCCGTGAATTCAAATGCTTCTCAACATTTGGAACAGAATTGATGAATTCCCTTATTCAGCCAGGTCTCTAGAAATGTGCTTCCTTCTACCTATGGCCAACCTCGTGGCACAGTTATGAACAATATTCTTTGGAAAATACACATCATGAAAGCACAAAGATGCAATTTGGGAGAGAAAATGGTTCCTCTTCTTCCCTTCTTCCATCATACCCTTCACCTTCTCAAAATGTAATATCTCCTTTGTGAGATGAAGATAATTCTAACCGAAATCATGTGCATGCATTAAAAGACAAATATAACTCCTTGGTTATACAAATCTTTAGTTCTTTCAGTTGAGCTGATATTAACAAACCTGAGCTTCAGAAAATTTAATTAGTTGGCAGGCGGAGGCAGGAGGATCGCAAGTTTGAGATCAGAGGCAGTCTGCGTAACTTAGTGAGACCCTGTCTCAAATAAACTAAAAAAATGGGCTGAGGGTGCAGCTCAGTGGTCCAGCACTTGCAGAGCATGCAGTTGTGAGGCCCTGGGTTCAACCCCCAGTACTGCAAAAAAAAAAAAAAAAAAAAAAAAAAGAAAATTTAATTAGTAAGGGGAAGTGAACACGAGCAATGTACAATGAAATGCATCTATGGAAATGTCATGATAAGACCCATTAAGTTGTACATTAAAAATCATGAATAAAAAATAAATAAAGCCAAATAGATAAATAAAATAAAATGACAAGAAAATAAAAAATAGGGTCCAAAAAAGGAAGAAAATTCAGTAAGTGATAACACTTAAAACAATGTGGTTTTGTTTTTCCACAGTATGATTCAGGAAGGAATTGAGTAGATCAAAATCAAAACTTAACAACAGAAAGGAGAACTGTAACTGGAAATAGGAAGAAGAAAGTATTTGAAAAAGACAAAAATAAATAAACAAACAAAAACCTACTCTATTTTCAGATCACTTCCAAAAGCAATTCATGTAACAGGAAAGTCCTACTTAAAGTAGCCAACATTCAATAACACTTGCAGAGGGAAGAAAAATAATACCAAAACTTTACAAGAAAAGACGGACTTCGTATTTGAAAGCAGACCCCTCCATGGTGGCATGGAAATCTGTGTTGCAGTCATGAGGGTGCTCATTCTATGTGATCATAGGTAGAACACCTGATCTCACTTCTGTGATGACAATGAGTTGAACCAGGTGATCCCAGAAGTGCTCCCCTATGCTCACGGTTGGCAGTTATAGGGTGGCATGATCCTACTTGATGATGCTAGTTGTTTAGTAGAATTGAAGGAAATTGTCAGAGTGCTGCTCCTGTTGGTCTCACCAAACATGCCTTCCCACCCCCTTAGCCCACCTATCTTTTGAGTGAAGACATGGCTTATTTTACGGGTCAGAGCCTGAAACATTCTCAGAACCATGTTTGGCCAAGGCAGGATGAGTGCGCAGTGAAGCGTGGGCTCATGCGCAGTGACCTCTGCCTAGTGTGATATTGAGTGCCTCACCAGCTATTCAATGAAAATGTCATTATCCTCATTATCATTATCAAGATGATGTGCTATCCTTTATGTATACTATTTCCCCCATGGCAAATGCCAGACAGAAAAACAGATGAGCCCAAATCCTGAACAAAAATAACCACCTGAATCCATTTATGAAAGTCTAAAACCACTCGCTCTGACAGACCTGCAGATTCGCTTCCTTCCCAGGGCTGTACTCCCACTGTCTGGATCCGATCCCTTCTTGCCTCCAGAGAGCTCATGCCTCTCCTCACCTTCTTCTCTCTCTCTTTTGTTGCTTCATCCTATCACGATAAGCTTGAGGTAAAATTTCTCTTTTTTTAAAAAAATAGTCTTCTTGATCTTTTGTTGCCCTCCTGCTCCTATCCCCTTTCTCTGATAGTAAACCCTATTGAAAGAGGTGTCTATGCTCACCTGAATTCATTCTATCACCTCCTGAACCTGTTCTCTCGGAAGATGGGGCCAAGAGTCACTCCAGTCAGTGGCCTTCTGCAGGCCAGGGCTAAATGATAGGCAGGTTCTTTAAAGCTGGGGGTAGCAGGGGTGGGGAAAGGAACAGGCAGCAATCATAGCTTTTCAAAAAAGAAAAGAACTGGAGTTAGCCATAAAAAGTCATAGAAGCTGAGAGGACCAAAAGCAGTTACCAAAATTATGGTGTCAATCTGGAATGGTAAGAATGAGATCAGCAGGTCAACATAATGAATGATAACCACATGGAATTTTTTTGATTAATTGATTTTTTTATTAATTGTTGCTCCCACTGGTGCTGGCTCAAATTTGTTATAATAGACCAGAGACACAGGAAATGCTTAGAAAAAAAAATAGACATGGCCATTGCTATAAGTGGTACAAGAACACTATTCAAGGGCATTTAGTATGTCTTCCATGAGAGGTGTCCCAGAATTTGAGTGTTAAAGGTTATCTATTCTCTCCTACACAGAAGACATTATATGAAAGAATAATTTTGAAAAGCAGTGTATCACTCTGATCCACATCACTTGGGGCATGAAAACCAGAAAATTGGAGAGTAGGGATTTACAGCTAAGATTTGTTAACCTAATTTCATTTTTTTAAAAAAGACATGTAAGTACTAAATACTAATGGGTTTAATAACCTTATTAAATCCATTATTCACCAATTACATTTGATATAATTGCAAGTGATTAGCCCTGTTATAATTATACTTTTCCAAACAAATAATTAACCAGAGAGTTGGTCATCTGAAGTTGGTGGGGCTGATTGGAGAGGGACAGAATCCACCACAATGATTCTCCAGAGGGTGGTCTCTAAGGCCCTTTCGGAGGTCCGCAAGGTAAAAACTATCTGCACAGCAATACTAAAACAGCATTTGCCATTTCACTGTGTAGCCATGTGCACTGATGGTTCAAAAGCAATAGTAGATAAAACTGCTGCCATGTTGGTGTCACTCAAAACACCAACACAAATGGTATTATCAGTCACAGTGCTCCCCACCCACAGCTCTTGAGCTTAAAACAAGGGTAGGGGACTGCCAGGCAAGGTAGCACATGCTGGTATCCCAGGACTCTAGGGGGGTGTGGGAGGGTTGCAAGTTCAAGGCCAGAGTCAGCCTACATGACTTAGCAAGAGTCTGTTTCAAAATAAAAATCTGAAAAAGAAGGGTCCAAATGGGTACCTCGGTGGTAGAGCACTTGTCTCACATGTGCAAAACCTTGGGATCCACCATCTAGTACCAAAAAAAAAAGCCACCTGTGACACAGGAAATAATTAATTTTGTTATATTGATTAATGATTGTGTTAAAATGATTGTTATTTTTTAGTCATTTAATCTGATGAGATACAAAATATGCACAAAGACTTCTGCTGCATCAGGAAGTATTAACAAAGTATGAGGACTGTCTTAAGGAAAAGCACTTGTGTAGGTAAGGGGAAAGCAGAATTCATTTTTTATAGATACCATTTTATTGAAAAATGGTATATAACAAACTATAATTTGTTTCAGACTTGGATATGTGGCAGATATTTTATCTGAAATGACTTTGTTATTTGTTTTTGCAGTACTTGGGGATTGAATCTAGGGCCTCAAACATACTTTGCAAGTGCCCTACCCCTGGGCTGTACCCCCAGCCCATTTTAATTTTCTATCCTGGATAGTGTCTTGCTAAGTTATGCAAGCTGTCTCTCACTTCAAACCAATCCTCCTGCCTCTGCCTCCCAAATCACTGAGATTACAGGCATGAGCCACTCAGCCCTGCTGAGTTTGTTGCTTCGGGGAAAATAACTGACACTATTGGTTGCTGATATAAAATTTGAGCTTTCAATGACAAATTTGAATGTTGGAAAATTTGTATCTACTATGAGCTTGACGTCTTCCTAATGCTCAAAGACTTTCCTAATGAGATATATAACAATATTAACAACCTAATTTTTTCAGTATTGTACTATGAAATGTATCAATATTTGGAATACCTGCATAACTCAGTGAGCCAATATTTTTCTAAATGGCTAGGGCACAATGTATAAAATCATACATGCCTAAAAGTTCTATTAAAAGTACAAGATAGGGCTGGAGATATAGCACAGTGGTGGGGTGCTTGCCTAGCATGCACAAGGCCCTGGGTTCAGTCCCCAGCACTGACAAAGAAGAAAGAAAAAGATAAAGCTCAAGGTAGGCTAATGCAATTTAATGTAACAGGTATAAAAAGTTCATTGATCTAATTTCAGATTACACATTGCAAGGGATCTTTAAGAAACTAATACTTGTTGAGTTTGGGTGTAAAATCAAAGAAGGCTATCTGTAGGTATCTAAAAAGTATATTTTTAAAAAATAGAATAAGTAAATAAATAGCATATTAAAATGCTACTCCCTTTTCCAACTACATGAATATATAAGACCAGATTTTCTTCACATACTTCCACAAAACAACATATCACAATGACCAGATGAAGGAGGTGAATCCAGGTATCTTTCATGAAGCCAGGCATGAAAGAGACTTGGAAACATATAAAACTATGGGAATTTCAGGGAAAAATGTTTTTTGGAAAAATAGTTATACTAACATGACATGGATGTGTTATTGTTTAAAATGAATTAATAATTAAATGTTCATTCAAATTTCCTCATTTTAATTTCTCTCTTTCTTTCTATTTTTTTTTTCAATACTGGGGGTTGAACCCAGAGCCTTGCACTTGCATGCTTTGCACGTGTTGTACCACTGAGCTGAACCCCCAGCCCATTTTTTTACCTTTTTTTTTTTTTTGAGACAGGATCTGGCTAAATTACACAGACTACCTCTGGTCTTGAACTTGCCATCCTCCTGCCTCTGCCATCTAAGTCACTGGGATTACATGCATGTGCCATCACTGCCAGCCCTCATTTTAATTTCTAAAATGATAAATATTGATAGATCTAATTCATGTAAACAAAACCTCTCTGGGGTCCTCAATAATTTTAAGAACATACCGTGATTCTGAGAGCAAAAGTTTGAGAACCTCTATTCTAGGGATGAGTATAACAAAAACTGCAGTGAAGACAGAAGCCAAAGGATGCCCACAGTTAAGAGTTCTGGGAAGAGAAGATTGATTGTATGGACAGCCCTCAGAGTAGACAGAAAAGTAGAAAGGTCTAGGATGATGAGGGCCAGGAGAAGAAAGTGCCTCTAAAGAAGTGGCCATCAGCCTAATGCTGCTTGGAGCTACAGGAAGGTGAGATGGGAGGTAGACCAGTGTATGTGCAAGACAGTGACCAGAGAGAGACTTAGACCAGAAGCATTTCAGCGGGGTGGAGTTGGAAGCCTGGTTGGAGAGGATGGATTCAGGAGGCGATGGAGCAAATGCAAGTGAGCATGAACAACTCTTTCAACAGTTTCTGCTGCCAGAGAAAGGGAGTGAGAGCTAGAAGGGAATCATACATCAGGAAGCCTTTTTTCTTTGTAGATGAGAACTTCCACAGCAGGCTTATAGTAGTGGGATGAGGCAGAAAAAGAAAAGTGAGGGGAGGAATGAGACCCTAGAGAAGGCAAGAAAGGGTGGAATCCAGGCACACAGTGACACCCCCCTTGGGCTGGAAGGGCCATCTGTATGTAGCTGCTGACCATATACCACCAAATCCTTCCACCTGCAGAGACTTCCCTGAACCCCTATTTATTTTTAAATTTTTGTTTCTTAGTTACTTAAAATATAAATACATTTTTGTTTTATAAAAAATACCGATATATGCAAGTAAAAAAGTAAAAGGCCCCTCTTGATGGTCCCAGTTTCACTCTCTTTGCCAGAAGACAGCCTTGTGGACAGTGTAATGGGGTCCCATCCAGACAATTTCTAGACATCCACAGGCAAATATTTATACTTAGTGAAATAAATGTGTTGTTGGAATTTTACCACAAATGACACCCTGTGTATCACATATAAAAAGTCATGCTTTTCCAGCCCTTTTCATTCTTGTCCAGTACCAGGTAGTATTTCACAGTATAGTTGATTTTTTCTCCTAGCAATGGGCATTCAACTTACTTCCAAAGTCTCATTATTCCCAATAGTACCTCAATGAACATTCTATACTGTCTCTTTCTGAATATGTATAAGTATTTCTTTGGGAAAAAGAATTGCTGGATCAAAGTACATATATTCTTAATTTTTATAAGACTTCCAAATGGGCTATACCAATTTATAGTCTCACAATTAATGTATAGGAATGTTTACCCCTCTTCTGGCCAATACTGGATATTGTCTATCTTTTTAATATTTTCTCCAATCTAGCAATATTTTACTGTTGTTTTAATTTTCAACTTCCTTATGACTAGAGAGTTTGAGTACCTTCTCATAGGCATCTGCCTTCATCTTTGTGCTTCCTGGTTCCCCTCTGCTCCTGTCCAGTTTCAATGCTCAGGAATCAGTCTGCCAGGCAGCTTCTTATCACTCCCATATAACTGGATGACTTCGGCTGAGCTCCTCCTGTGTGCCTCAATACCATATCACCTCCTTTGTCACAGCTGTCTGCTCATCACCTTCCACTCCACCCAGACTGAGCATCCCAAAGGCAGAAATCAGATGACTTCCCTTGTAGTCCTAGAAGCTGACATAGTATGTGGCACACAGCAGGTCCTTGATAAAAAGAATTGCTGAACCAGTTTGTAACATAACTTTATATTAGTAGAGTGCTTTGCAATCTGCAAACCTCCTTCATATGCACTTTCTCTGATTGCCCAAATCAAATAAGATTTGCAGGAATTAACATTTCAAGGAAAATGATAGGGCCAAGGAAAGAGGAGTATAAACAGCATGAACTGAATCGCCAGCTGTATAATGTGATGTGTATAAAAGTAAATCAGCATATCGTAACCCCTTGCATGTCTAAGTTGTCCTATAATCAATGTTTTACAAGAAATTAGCAAAACTCTTGAAAATATTAAACCACTCAATGTTAAAATACCACATGATCAATAAATTGGAAAAAAATTTAAAAGAAAATTATTAATTCTGTAGCCAAGTAGACAGAATAAAACAAAATAAATTCAGTCAATAATAGATAAATTAACCTTCTCTGTAAATTTTTGTACAGAATGATGTGATTTTGAGACCTACAGTAATCAAATAAATGAACACCCTCCAAATTTCTCTAGTAGAATTTTTGTAACCAAAAGGACATGAGATTTTAGGGCATCTCAATGTTCAAATATAGACTCCATCAATTTTCTTCAAAAACTATTCTGTGAATACTAGTTCCACAAGATGTTAAAGGCTATTACACATTTTCTAAAATATTCACTACATCAAAAAAAGTTTTAGAAATGTTAGTTTAAATAAAAGGAAATAAGGGTATTCAATGCAAGGCTTATCAAGCCTATACTATGCCAAAAATACTTTTCATACCTCCAGAGAAAGTGTAATATTGTCTTACTCCATTTTTGTTACTATTATGAGTCATTTCCTAAACTTATTTAACTATAGAACAATACGCTGTCTGTATGGATGTTTATGAGAAAGATATATCTTGAGAAATTGGTGCTGTACAGAGCATCTTTGTAAGCACCCACTCAATTTTATCACTTTTTAATGTTCACCCTAAAATGGTGACCTAAAATCAAATCTGGTGCTGGGAAAAGCCTATAGAGAGAGAATTATAACTGCCCCAAACTCAGAGAATAGCAATGTAAGAAATCTTATTGAGAGGTTAACCTAACAGGTAGGCAGTCTTGTCTGAGTCATGAATTATTGAACACAATGCTCATGAAGTCTATTTACATGTACTATTTCCCTGCTCCAAATTCAAAATTTATCATGCTTTCTTGCTAATCTTTCCATGTCTGAACCCCCAAGACTTCTTCTATATAGTCATACCCCTCCCTTGCCTAATTAGCCCATTGCTAGTCTCTCTGGATACTCAACAAGTTGTAATCTGCATGTTTCTTGCTCCCTAAGGCTGAATCTTGGCTCTTCTGTAATTTAGTGAGTAAGGAGTTACACAGGATTCTGGGATTTGGCTAGTATCAAAGGACTATCCATCTGCATGATCTCATGCTGGCCTGACCTCCATTCATATCAGAAAGCAAATTATCCACCCTTTTCTCAAAGCCTCCTAAGAGAAAAAGTCCCTGGATAAAGCCTGTCTAGTCATCCAATTTTATCCTAATCCATTCCTCTCTCCTAACCCTTTACTTCAAATGTTGCTATTTTTCTCTCATCCATCATTTTGCTAGCCTTTCAAGCCCCAGTCCTTTCTTGGATCTATTCCCAAATATTTAAATTAGTTGGACTTCAGAATTTATCTTCAAGCAAGTTGTGCCTCTAGAAAGAGTCAGAAATGGCCTAAAAACATTCCACCACAACATGAAAAATCACTGTATCACTATTGCTTGAATTACATCACACCTGATTTATCCTAAAGACCTCAGACAGGTGACAGCCTTTGGGGAAACTGCTTTTGCCTCTCTCCAAGTAGATTCTACTTTGAGTCAATACAAGACCATCTTTCAGTTGTAAATCTATCCTTTTAATTTGTCTGCATTAGTCTTAAAGCCTATTCTTGGTTTTATTTTATGTATTGTTTTAATGGAACAGAATGAGAAGGCTCTCAAAAAAAGTAATTTTTGTGTTACTTGAGCAAATGTTGGGAAAAGCAGCAAGTAACAATTCTGTGGGAGATTTATCTATTCTGAATTCTGGTTCTAGCAATCAAAATTTGACCATGCAATGCCAGTACCAACTGAGCCCTCCAGCAGATGAAATGGATACAATTGGAAATTTAACATGGTATACCTCAAAGTCAGCTTCTGGCACTGAAGATATCAGTACCACAGGCATTGGACAAGGTGTGAGGAAGAGACCTTCAAGTACTCCTACCTCCCCAAACTGCAAGGCTGAAGCAGTCACCTCCACTAGCCCCCTGGTCTGGGTTTTGTCATGCAACAAAATAAAGAGAGAAAGAAAAGATCCCATTGGGACACTTGAATCCAAGTGGAGATGGGAGAAAAAGAGGATGGAGATTGGAGACCAGTGATTAAAGTTTAACCTCATTGTGCATAGTCCTAGCTTCTTCAGCTTGTCCTATCAATCCAAGTTCAGCTCACCATGCACGTACAAAACTTCATCTTGAGCAATCTTCTTAATTTGTAGGCATCTCAAAATATTGTATTGATGCTCTATTCTAAGGTTTCTTAAATAGCTCATGAGAAATTCAATTCCTAAAATTTATAAGAAAGATTATTTATTTGGGATGGTTATTAAAGAAAAAGTATCATGGGTTAAATGAATATTTCTAATGCTTAGTATAAGACCTTGATCCTAAAATCCTAAATGCATTTCTAATAAGAAATGTTAATGACTCTCTCACTTATTGGTGGCCTGCAGCTATAGCCCTGTGGCATCTGATCCCGTCAGATCTCAGATGCTATGCAGGATCGGGCCTGGTTAGTACCTGGATGGGAGACCGCCTGGGAACACCAGAAGCTGTAGGCTGGGAGAAGGACCTGGCAACCCCCTCCCAAAAATAAATCTGCCATTGAAAACCATATGAACAGCAGAGAAGCACTGACAATAGTGTTTCCCCTGTTGGACAGAGGGTCGCTATGAGTCGGATACCAACTCGACGGCACCTAACAACAACAACACTTATTGGTAAAGATATCTACATTCTTATAATGTAAAGTGCAACTAACTGTATCTATAAGGTTAATATTATGTTCACACTCTTTACTCTCTATGAGAAGGTCATGAGAAAACAATATTTCCATTTTTAAATTATCAAAAATATATTTATGGCTAAATATTGGTAACAATGATTTTCCCAAAGGAAAATAAACCACCTTTATTGACCATGAAATTATTTTTGTATTGAATTCAGATCTAATTTCCATTTCCCATCTGCTTTTCCAAAATATAATAAAGTAGTCAAGGCAGAGGGCGTAAACCATGCAGTGTATAAAGTATTCATTTCAGGCTTCTGGGAGAGGTGGCAGATTGAACACAAGCATTTACCTCTCTCCCTTGAGAAGCCCCACTCAAATGACAGCAAACCAATTTGCCCACAAGGACAAAGAGAGCAGGAAGAGCCAACAGCCACAGAATGTTGGCAGCCAGAAAGCAGAAGGACAAATGGCAACTGACAGTAGATTTAGGAGAGCAGCACCCTAAACTAGGGGGAGGGAACGCCAGCCAGCAACCCCTAAAAGCCTGGATGATTGATGGGCTATGTGGGTGGCTCTAGAAAGGGAAGTGAGGCTAAAAACAGAAGTATTGGTTGAAAGATTGCTGAAAAGGCAGTTCATTCTTCCAGTTCTTAACTCTACAGGGGGGCAGCTGCCCCTCTCTTACCCTAGAAGAAAACTGTTGTTTTTGTTGTTGTTGTTGTTGCTGCTGCTGCTGCTGCTGTTAGGTGCCGTCAAGTTGGTATGCAACTCATAGCGACCCTGCGTACAACAAGCAAAACACTATTGTCAGTGCTTCTCTGCTGTTCATAGGGTTTTCAATGGCAGATTGATTTTTGGGAGTGGGTTGCTGGATCTGTCTCCCAAGCCTACAGCACCTGGTGTTCCCAGGTGGTCTCCCATCCAAGTCTTATTCAGGCCCAACCGTGCTTAGCTTCTGAAATCTCACAGGATTAGATGCCACAGGGCTATGGCTGTAGATGTTGTTGTTGTTAGGTGTCGTCAAGTCATGTCTGACTCATAGTGACCCTTATAGTGTTTTCAATGGTTGATTGTTTCGGGATTACCTTGAGAGTGGATTGCCACGTCCTTCTCCCATTTTTGCGATGCTGGGAATTGAATCTGGGACCTCAGAGACTGCAGAGCAGTGCTCTACCAACTGACCTAAATCCCAGCCCATGGAAGAAAACTAGAAGTTTGTTTTCCGGAGATGCTAAAATTGAGAGACTCTGGGCTGGAAGACACCAGACATAAATGAGGAAAAGAATATTCTACTAAAAGTGCATGCATATGGATTGCATGTACTGCCCATGCCGAATAATAGCAATCCTACATGTAATCTCCTGACCACAGACTGGATGACTCTTCCCTGGAGAAGGTGAGCACCCCAAGAGGAGAGCCCCCAAAGACACTAACAGCTAGGAAAGCACCAGGCAGCTCACTCTACAAGCAGGAGCATGACTCAACAAGCACATCCAGCAGCCCAGTTCCAAATCACCTTGTTTGTGTGCAATTAGTTTCAATATTTATAAGCCAGCAACTTAAGATCATCAGACCTCTGAGGATGAAGATGATCAAATATGAAGACAATACAAAAACAAAGAGAAAATGACTTAGAAACTTGGTGCTAAAGTGGGAAGTACTTTTTAAAAAAAAATTCTAACTGATATTCTGCTTATATAAAGAACTAAAACTAATATGTTCAAAGATAAAAGAGAATATGCTACATTCATAAAACAAGAATATAATAAAAATCAAAGACTTTTCAGAGAATAAAAAAAGATTACTTGAAAATTATTCTAGTGATAGCAGATAATTGTAATACAAAGGTTGAAAGATAAAGCTGAGAGCATCATCCAGGAAATTGAGAAAAAAGAAAAAGGAATAAAAACAAGACTGAAACACTAAGAAAATCAGAAGACCAATTCAGATGACCCAATATCCAAATGATAATTTTAGGGGTCAGAAGAAGAAATGAGGATATCATCAGTGATATAATTCAAAAACATCTCACAGAATTAACATGAATTTTTACATTGAAAGGGTCTGTCAAATGTCTAATGCTATGAATGAAAATAGATCCACACCAAGCCTGCCAACAGAACATGTCAGAACACATAGAACAAAGGGCTACTACAGGTTTCCAAAACATCAAGACACAAGATGGCTTCATACTTAACACTGAGAAGCTAGAAGCTTATGGATCAATTCCTTCAAACTTCTGAGGGAAAATTATCTTAATCTAGAATTCTACCACCATCTGTTCTGGTTATCTATTCTTATATAACAAAGTATTCCAAACTTTAGTGCTTAAATCAATAACTGTTTTTATTATATCTCACAGTTTTAAGGGCTGGGAATTAAAGCAGAGCTTGGCTAGCCAATTCTCTCTCTCCATATAACATTGACCTGGTATTCACATAATGGTCAGGCAAGGCTGGAGCATCCATGATGGCTTCACTCACATTACTGGAGGATGGGATAGGGCCAGTAGAAGGCTGAGTTCAGCTCAGTCTTTCTTCCTTTCTATGTAGGGCTATTTCCTCATTTACTTATTTATTTTTAATAGACTTTTTTGAGTAATTTTAGGTTTACAGAAAAATCAAGTAGGAAATACCAAGACTTTCCAAATGCCTGCTCACTGCTTCCCCAAATTCCCTTTATTATTAACATCTTGTATTAGTGTGGTATATGTGTTACAAATGAAGAGCCAATATTGATACATACTACAGACCAGTTTTGCCTGCAGCTGTAGCACTGTGGCATCCAAACCCATCAGATCTCGGAAGCTAAGGGGGTCAGGTCCTGGTTGATGCTTGGATAAGAGACTGCCTGGGAATGCCAGATACTGTAGGCTTGGAAGAAGGACCAGGCAACCCACTACCCCCCCCTAAAAAAAAAAACCAATCAGCCATTGAAAACGGTATGAATAGCAGAGAAGCACTAACTACAGTGTTGTGCCTGTTGTATGTACAGTCCTTATGAATAAGACACTGACTCGATGGCACCTAAGAACAACAACAACATAGACCAGTTTACATTATGGTTCATTTTTTGTGTTGCACAACCTGTTGATCTTAACAAATTCATTACAATGTATGTCTACCATTGCAGAATCATACAGATTAGATTATCACTGCCTTGAAAATCTACTATGCTCCATCGATTTATCTTTCTCAACCTCCATTCAAACCTCTTCTAACCACTGACCTTTTTGCTATCTCCATAATTTTGCCTTTTCTAGAATGTCGTAAACAGACAATCTCTCACTTACTATGATTCAACTTACGATTTTTCAGCTTCATGAGTGTGCAAAAGTGATAGGTATTCAACATAAACATTACTTTGAGTTTTAATTTTTATCTTCTCCTGGGCTAGAAATATATAGTATGCTCTCTCCAGATGCTGGGAAGTTGTAGGAAACTGCAGCTGCCAGCCAGCCATTCATGAAGGATCATGAAGGAAACAATCAATATTCTACAGTGTGGTCTGTGGCTAACCTGTGATGTTTTGTAGGTTAGGTATATTAAGTGCATTTTTGACTTATGATATTTTCAACTTTAAATGAGTTTATTGAGACATATCCTCATCATAAATCAAGGAGCATATGTAATTGGAGTCCTATAATACATAGTCTTTCCAGATTGACTTCCTTCACTTAATAATATGCATTTTAAGTTTCTCCATATCAGCCAGGTACAGTGGCTCACATCTGTAATCCCAGAAACTCAAGAGGTGCAGGTAGGAGAATTGCAAGTTTAAGGCCAGAGGCAACTTGTGTAACCTAGTAAGATCCTGTCTCAACATAAAAAATAAAAAGAGGTTGGGAGTACAGCTCAGTGGTAGAACATTTTCAAAGTATGTTTGAGGGTCTGGGTTTGCCCCGCCCCCTCCACTGAAAAAAATAAAATAAAACCTTTTTAAAAATATGTCTCTCCATGTCTTTTAATGGTTTGATAGCTCATTTCCTTTCATCACTGAATATTCCATTGTATGGATGTACCACAATTTGTTTATCCATTCACCTACTGAAGAACATCTTGGTTGCTTCCATGTAGGATTTTCTTACAGTATCTCCAGCAGAGTAGTCTGACTTCTTGATGGCTCAGGGCTTCACAAAACAAAAGTCACCAGGCATTTTAAAAGCCAGAATTGCCATGGTGTCACTTTTCCTATCCAGTATTAGTCTGGGCCAGCACAGTCGGGAGTAGAGGTGTCAAGGTTAATGTGACCATCTTCAATCTAACACATCAGTCAAAGAGAGGAAAACTCTGATGGTCCTGGAGACTCATCGTCTTCACCCTTTAGTACCTCAGTGAGAAGCTGATCCACCATGTTCAAAGCTCCCCCATTTTAGAAAAGCAACTGCCTACATAAGAAACCTCATTATTATTATTACTACTATTACTACTACTATTATTTCATAGAGACTTCGAAACACTTCAGTCACTTTTCCTGCATAACACATAAAGCACCAAAGAGCAGCAGTCTTGCCCAAGAGATGTCATGTCCAGCTGTATCCTGTGAAAGACAATGAGAGTTCAAGGACCACGTGAGCTCTGCCACGCCACTACTTCAAGTCTTTCCTCAATAAATCCTATTGATCCTATTGACATTTATATTTACAGTTCAATATACATTTGGGGGCTCCCCTTACACCTTGCCAGCAATCATGGCAAAAAATAAAAGCATTTTCAGATATACAAATGCTTAAAAAAAAACTGGGTACCATGGTGCCTACTTATAATCCCAGTGACTCAGGAGGCTGAGGCAGAAGGATTGTCAGTTCAAGGCCAGAGGCTGCCTATACAATTTAGCAAGACCTTATCTCAAAATAAAAAAAAATTAAAGGGCTCAGGGTGCCGGTCAGTGCAGCTCATGAGTCCCTGGGTTCAATGCTTAGTTCGGGAGGTGGGGTGTAAATAAAGGAATGCTACTTCCCATCCACCCCTCAAAGTTACCTAAAAGTATTCTCCATCCAAAACAAGAAAAATGTAGCCTTCCAGGAGACAGGATATCTAATAATTCAGGAAGAAATGAAGACACAACTCAGATGATAGAGGAAGAAGTTCGCAGGAGTCCCATTGTGTACCAGGATGAGGTCTTTTAAGTCCAGACTGAAGCAAGTCAACAGGCTCCAGGAGAAATTTCCACAAGAAGATAAAATTTAATAAACTGTCTGATCTATCAGAGCATATTTAAAGGAGATCAAACAACTGTAATGGATTTGAGGGTAAACTAATGATAAATACTTGAAAATTGAGCAAAGAAACAAAACGCCACTATTATCTTCAGGGAAATAAAAGGTTAGGAAGGAAAGAAAAAGCAATCATAGATAATTGTGAATAGCTAAGTCCTCCTTTTCAAGAGTAGGAAGTGAATAGATAAGGTCAAAGACTTAAAAATCAAGAAGTGGCATTAAAAGTATGTTACTTAGAGATAAGGACAACAATACCAAAAGACTCAGCCAGTTCATTTGGCATTAAAGCTGCCAAAGACTCAGCCAATTAGACTTCCTGGGACTAACGGAAATGGATATATTTATCATTTGGCCAGAACTTGGGAGAGAAAAATGCTTAGTTTCTCTTCATCTTTCCTGTAGCAATATTACAGTTTATAGAAAAGATGAAACAAAAGCCAAAAGACATGCATATATGGAGGGCTTTGAGATAAGTTATGAGAACCATGAGGAGCCTCTTCCTAGGAGGGAGGTCCTCTCCAGTGCCAAGGCTTCAGGCTGTTCTATTCTCCAGTGTGGGCTTTTCTGGAGATATTTTAATTCCTTAGGGTACATTCTTTCAAGGTCCCTGTTACGTTATACTGTCACATCTTTTCATATTGGAATGTCAATGCCACAGAAGCAGAAATCTTTGTCTTTTTCATTTGCCTATATAATTCCAAGAGGCTAAAATAACTAGATCCTGGAACGTAGTGGGTGCTCAACAAACATCTCTTGAGTAAATGTATTTGGCTTCTTAAACTGTATGCATAGGTAACATAAGTAACATTGATTTTTACCAAAGTGCCCATCAACAAAAGAATGGATAAAAAAACTATGGTACATATACACAATGAATACTACTCAGCAATCAAAAAAAAAAAAAATGAAATAACGTCATTTGCAGCAAAATGGAGGGAATTGGAGAATATTAAGTGAATGAACACAAACCCCAAAAGAGAAATGCCACATTCTTACTCATATGTGGGAGCTTAATCAAAATTAAAAGAAGGAAAAAAATCCTATATAGAAATCAGAACATAATAAAAAGCTAAAGTCAACTTAGCAGAGAAGAGACAATTTTGGGAGTAGAAAGAAGGCGGGAGGGATCTAGCAAAAGGAAGAAATGATGGGAGCTTAAAGACAGGAGAAGAGGAACAAGAAGAAGTGAGGAATCACAGCGAGGGCAACTTCAAAGTAAACAGCCCAACTTTAAATAGTTTGGGAAATAAATATGATAATACTAATAATACCAATGAATGGTAATAATGCAAATGGACTAGAAAATTCATGTAATATTACTGACAGTGTAAAAAGATAGATCACTACAGAAAAAGTTTCAACCTTTAACATAATTGCAATCCAAGGATATATAGAAAAATATTCCCACAAAAAGACATGCAAGTGAAAGACTGGCCTTTGGTAGAGGGGTGGGACGGAGGGAGGAAGTACACAAGAGGGTAAGGGGAAACGTATCTGTGCAATGTACAGTGAAATGCATATATGGAAATGTCACAATGAAATGCATGTCAGAATGAATCACATTAAGTTGTACATTAAAATTTTTCCAATTAAAAAAATTTTTTATTAGAAATTTTTAATGTACATCATAATGTGATTCATTTTGACATGCTTTTCATTATGACAATTTTCATATATGCAATTTGATAAACATTATTCATATAGGTTACCCCTTACCCTCCCCTATGTTTCCCCCCTTCCCCCCTTCCCATCTAAGTTTCCCATCCAAGTCTTCTCTATCTTTTACTATGTAGTATTTTTCAATTAAAAATTTTTTAAATAAAATTTAAAAAATAAAATCTATCATTCATCTCAAAATTCTATCACAAAGCAAAAATCTCATACTTAAAATTTACTAGACATTAGTCTTCGCTTAAGAAATGTTAATAGTTTTCTCAGACTTCAAAAAGCGTACTTCTTTCAATGCATTCTAAATGTCTAAATATGATACACAGTTACCTTCCTGAAAGATCTGAGACAGTTGCTAAGCACTGTTATACCAGGAGAAAGATTTAAATAGCACTTAAAAATAAAGGGTGTGAGATATGAATTTATCAGAATGAAGAGAAGATACATGTTTGAACTAATGGAATGTTTGTGAGTCTTGTTATTATTCATTAGTTGATACTTGATTTTGTTTCAAATAGGCCTTTAGGAAGTCTATAAAAGTACAGGCAACAAAACATTCAATTGCATTTAAATTAAATTAAAAGCTTTGCAAAAGAAAATAGAAAATCAAAGATAGGACAAAGAGGGGCCAGGAAAATTACTCAAACTGTGTATAATTATAGGCTGATGTAAGTATCAAGTTTGCCTCGAAGCATTGTGTCCATTAACACTGCAATAGATTCAACTGCAATAAGAGAGTCTCCACATATAGGTGGTTTCAATACCTTAACACATGAGTTTATTTTTCTCACAGAGAAGTAGAGAGCTGTGAATCCAGGCCTGGTGTAGGAGCTCAGCTCCATCCCCTCGCCAGGGATCCAGCCCTCCCAGCTCACCCCATTCCTCCCCAAGGTAGAAGAGGGCAACATTCCTATTCCAGGCAGCAGAATGGAGAAAGGGGACAAAGGAGGAGCCAGTTACCTTCCAATTATTTCCTAACAAACATTACAAGAAATTGCCACTGGATTTTTCTAATTCCATTTCATCATCCAGAGCTTAGTAACAGCCACTCCCAGCCAAAAGGGATGCTGGGCAGTGCGGTCATTATTCCATGGAGACATATGTCCTGCTAAAAACTCTATTACAACTCATTGATGGGAGAAGAGATCTGAAGGCCAAGAATGTCTGCCACAGCTTCCTAGCTGCCAGAAGAAGAAAAAGAATATGGTCAGGTTCAAAGTAACCAAATTGGTAAATTAATAATAATAATAATAATAATAAATGGACAATTGCTCAAGAAGTTTGTAGCACCTCTTGATAAAACTATAAGAAATGGGTGACTTTGGAGGCCTTCAAAACAAAAAGGTTCACATCCTCAACAATACCCTCACCCTGTTGATGCAACTCATTTCACAGGATTTCTTCTTGTAAAAAAAAACCAAAATCTTCATCTTTAGAGAAGACATGTCAGTGAAGTTTCAGTTTCCCAAGTTTTTTTGCACCATATTTTTAAAAATCCACCCCAGAAACATGTTCCTTTGAGCTCATGGTTGAATGCTCTGATAGTAAATATATCCATATACGTTTGTTTCAGAATTGAAGAAAAATCTATTTATCTTCGTTTGCGGAAAAGAAACCACTGCAACCACAGGGACTACCAGAGTATATCCCGAAATGGTAGGTCACTTTCCATCTAAGCTTCACCAAAGTGTCTGGATTGTTGTTGTTAGGTGCCACTGAGTCGGTGTCTGACTCATAGTGACCCTACCTACAACAGACAAAACACTATGGTCAGTCCTTCTCTGCTGTTCATGGGGTTTTCAATGGCTGACTGATTTTTGGGAGCGGGTTGCCAGGTCCTTCTCCCAAGCCTACAGCACCTGGTGTTCCCAGGTGGTCTCCCATCCAAGTACTAACCAGGCCTGATCCTGCTTAGCTTCTGAGATCTGATGGGATTGGACACCACAGTGCAGTGGTACAGCTGCCTGGAAGGATTGATTTATTTTGGTAAGGCATCTCAGATTATAGACCAGTAGTTGTATTGTCTTCATTGGTGTCTGAGTAACTTACTATCTCTCACACGTGGGATAAGGTTCTTGACCCATCGATGTCTCCATTTCCTCAGCTGCAACAGTGTGGCTATCTTTATAATTCCTCCATTGTGAGAAATAAACTTTAATACATTGGTAATTGTGTTCAATGCCACAATCAATGTGTGAATGGTCTCCTGACACCTTTGCCCTTTCTGAACACAGGGCACAGTCTTAGAGCCATTCACCCACAGCAGAGGAGATGAGAACAAGATGCCATTAAGGGGAAAATCCAGAGTGAGTCCGTCACTCAGCAGCAGTGTTCTCAAAAGGCCAAGGTGCAGACAGTTCAAGGCTCAGGAGAAAATACCCAAGTGAGCATTAGCCAAACAAGAGCTGAACAAAATCAAGGGCCCTGCCAAAGTCCTCCCCTCCCCTCCGTGATGGTGCAAAGTCTCCCATGTTCCCGCTGAAGATGAGTTTTTTGTTTTACTGTGTGAGTCTCAGCCTCCCATCTTGAACCTGGAAGTGGTCTGTGGTCACAAGACTTATGAAATTCCTGTTTGATAAACCATGCTCTGGCTGATGCCTAGCAAATTGCCAAATAAGATTCTGTGTAACCATAATGCAGAGAGGGCAAATAGTGTGTGTGCTGCCACTCCATCTCCCTCAACCTGGGGACCATGTTCCTAATCACCGCTGGCACTCCTGCCTGCTTCCCCTAGACTCGGTCTCCCTGGGTTTCGCAGTGTAGCACGCCTGCCAATCAGCATCGACAGATTAGACTTGGCACATGAAGTAAAGTCTGTTAGCCATCCCTCTGCCATCTCTCATTAACTAAAGATGTGGAGGAATTTTCCACGCAGCATGAGTTCTCACTAAATGCAGTACTTACAAATAATGTGTTTCTTAAAATAAATATTCTACACACAATAAATGTTCTACTATTCTAAGAATAACAATTTTTAAACTAATAAACAGTAGCTGCCATCCACTGAGCTCTCACTAAGCACTGGTATATCTATTTTGGTAGAAATGTGCATGTTTGTGTATTTCAGTTAATCCTTCCACCACAAACACCATCAGACAAGTATTATATTTCCTCAGTACTAAGGAACCATTGATTGGGATAGCTCTGGGGAGTGTGAAGGGAGAAAAAAGAAGGAAAAATTACAACGTGCACATTGATTGCGGCACCGAACACAATTAACAATGTGTTAAAGTTTATATCTCACAATGGAGGAACTATAAGGATAGCCACATTGTTGCAGCTGAGGAAATGGAGACATAGATAGGTCAAGAACTTTATCCCACATGTGAGAGGTACTAAATTACTCAGACACCAATGAAGACAATACAACTACTGGTCTATAATCTGAGATGCCTTACCAAAAAAGATCAGCCTTGCCTCTTTGCACATGAGCACAACCAATACTTAGCTGACAGTTATGATCAAGCTTGACTGTGAATCCTTTCTCTCTGCCTTTAATGACATATTCACACAGCCCTGAACACAGCCAAACACACTTTTTTCAATGCAGGTTGTTAAAAAAAAGAAGAAGAATGAATGAATGAATGAATGAATGAAAGCTCATCTGTAGCCAGGGACCATGGCACAGGACTGTAATGCCAGAGACTTGGGAAGCAGAGGCAGAAGGGTCACAAGTTTGAGGCCAGAGACAGTCTATGCAATTTAATGAGATCCTGACTCAAAATAAAAAATAAAAAAGGGGCTGCAGTGCAATTCAGTAGTTGAGCACTTGCTTAGTATGTATAAGATCCTGGGTTCGATCTCTCAGTACTGAAAATAGGGGAGAAAAGGCTCATCTGTATAGAATATTATGCAGCTCTAGAAAATGACAGCTAATAGTCTTTCTATTTTTTATTTGAAAAGATAAAACATTGCCAAAAATCAGGATATAACAGAATGAGCTACCAAAGTTCAATTTCTACCATATTTTTTAAGGAAAAGAAACCCCAGCTATCTTTAAGAAGACTCATTGCTATAGAAAATACATGAAAGTCATTTTTTTTTATAAATCTTGGGTGATTGGCTTTTTTTCCCCTTAGTTTTCTGTTTCCAAAGTTTTCATTTTTATGTAGAAATAAACTTTTAAAAATTCTAGAGAGGGTGAGGTGTGGCAGTGCAGGGCTGTGATCTCAGCATTCTGGAGGCTGAAGCAAGAAGACAGGGAGTTCGAGGTCAGCCTGGGCTATATCATAAGTTCCAGGCCAGCCTGAGCAAGACCCTGTCTAAAATAATAATAATAATAATAATAATAATAATAATAATAATAAAATTAGTTAATTAAAACAAAACAAAAACCATATAAAGACACTGAGTCTGGAAATGGTAATAGCCTTTCCCAAGGCCACATAGCTGAAGATATCAAGGTAGGGTGGGATAATGAGCCATAAGATTCTGCCAGGAAAGCAAACTGTAAGTTGCCCTTCTCTCTATGTGACCTCAATGGCAGAAGTTCTCTCTCTGTCCCAAAACCCAGCCAGTTCAGGATCCTTCCTACTCATAATGAATTCAGCAATCTTTTGTGAAATCAAGAAGACCAGAGTATCATACTCCAAAGAAGACCGCAGACAATTGATCGTGGCCCATTCTGATTGTGTGATCTGATGTCTGGACAATGTTCCTTTAAATTTCAGGTTGCAGAAACAAAAAAGCAAAGGGAGATGGGAGGAGGGTCTCATCATTTAAAAACATACGTGGCAGAATTTGATGGAAACCCACCGCTTCTGTCAGCCTTTTGTCTAATGAATAGATGCCAGGGGAGGAAAGGATATTTCTTTTCTTTGAATTTGCATTCCTTAGAAATACATAAAATGTACACCTTTGTCTAGTATTATTGTTTTTTTTTTAAGACGCTTCTTGACTATTTTTCTAAGAATGTAATTCTGAAAGGATTCTTTTTAGTAGCCCATAGTTACTCATTATTTAATGTGCTGATTTTATTCTCCAGCCCCTCTCCCTATTTGCTGTGCCTTTTCCTTGCTAAGGATTTTTTTATTTTATGCAGCCTGTAACCCGACTGCCCACACCAAGTATTTCAATTACTCCCCAAGGTTTTTATTAGATATAAGAAAAGTCAGCTTTCCACATTCTGCATATTTATGGCTGCACTTATTTTTCAGAACCAGCGAGAGAGAAAAAGGGGAAAGGGAAGAAAGAGTGGGATGGAATATTAAGGTGTTTCTCTAAAATTGCAGAGTAAGAATTAAAGTAACAGCTCCTATTTTCATGCTGACCTTTCTGTAAGAGATCTCAAATTTCTCCATAGACATTTCTATGTGTAGAACCACTGCCAGGGATTACAGAGTATTGTAAAATGTAAAATGTAGATGTCATCTGCAACTCAGGGAATAATTCTCTGACATGGGAGTTAGGAAGAGGCAGGTCCCTGCCAAATCTTCTTTACAATGAGCAAAGGAGATGGGTGCAATGGCTCTCACAGCACCAAAAGTCAGAAAGGGTGGTGATATAGCGTGGAAGATGGCCCGAAGGCTGCAGGGGGGCCGGTGAGGGGGAGGAAAGGGTCAACACACTGTGGGCTTGGCTGCTCGTGGAAACTCACCTTACCTTTCAGAGATGGGAAATGAGGTCCAGAGAATGGAGGACAGATGCCTTCCGTTCCTTCCGCCTCCTAAAATCTTTCCTTGGAGCTAAGCTTGAACTGGAGTTGAATTTAGGCCCTGGAGTGGGGCCAACCACCTAGTCTTTCTAAGCTGGCGTCTGTAAAATGGGGATCCTGGCTCAGGGAACAGAGTTGCCAAAGGCCCCCGGTTCTCATTCTGGGTTTCCTAGCCAACAAGCCAGCTTGAGTAGGCCATCTTCACCCCGCCAAGTGGGCAGAGGCCACACCCAAATTTGATGTGATGAGGGGTGTGGAGGACAGCTGCCTTGTCTTCTACAAGCGTAGCCTTTCTCTGGGAAAGCCAATTCCCTGAACTATGCCACAGCCACTGCCCCTGCATCCCAAACCTGGTGCCTGGTGCACCCAGATGAGCCACCATGCACAACAGGGATAGGAACAGTCCCTATGTGCCCTCCACAGGAGCGCTGGGGACTTCCTAAATGTCCAGCACTGGCGGCGCTGAAATGGCTCTCACTAGCTCCACCCTGCCACGTGTACCACGTGACGTATGTAGTTAGCATTTTAAATAACCAGGCACTTTCTTGCCAAAAGTTTTTAAAGAAACAAAATAAAAAGAAATTTTAAAGACCTTTGTCAATGACAGTCAGGGCCATGGCTCCATCAGATTTGGGCCTCAGACCCCTGCAGACAGTGGCAGGCAGGAAGGAAAAGGGGATGGGCTGGGGTAGCCAGGGGGACCTGCAGTATGTTGCAAAAAGATGGAGCTCCCCCTGCAGGGAGGAGGCTGGGCTGAGGACAGAAGTGGGAACCGATGGAAGCTGGAGCTGGGATTGGCAGGTCTGAAACCCACAGAGTGACCAGGCGTGGTGGCTCCCACCTGTCATCCCAGCCACTGGGGAGGCAGAGGCAGGAGGATCGTGAGTTTGAGGCCAGAGATAGCTGGCGTAATTTAGCAAGATCCTGATTCAAGATAAAAAGTAAAAAATGGGCTAGGAGTGCAGCCTGGTGGTAGAGCATTTGCAAGGTATATGTGAGGCCCTGGGTTCAGCCCCCAAGTACTGCAAAAAGCATAATAAAACAAAACAAAACAAAACTGACAGGAGGGATCTGGGAGAGGAGTGGAGAAGTGAAGGGAAATACAGAGGGAGCCCTTGAGGCAGGAAGTAACTACAACTTGCAGGGAGCCGGGGGTGCACAAGGTGTAGGAATCAGAGGTGAGGGGCTAAGGGAAGCAGTAAGCTGAATGCCCTGGGGAAGGAGAGGAGGGCTGGAGAGCAGCTGAGAGCTCTGGACCATGCTGTGGGCTCCTGGTGGAGGGGTGGCAGAGGACCACCGCCCTCTCTCCAGCAAGGAACAGAGCATCGGGAAGGCAGCAGCAGAGAGGACCCTGCCAGGGAGGCTGGTGGGGCAAACACGGACCCCTAACCATCTCCCAGACCTGAAGGCGCCACCTTTGGGACCTGGGCACTAGTCTTCGGGGTCTCATGCTTAGTGGGGACTCCATAAATAGGAGTTCCTGTGTTATCTCCATGCCCAGCAGGGCCAACCACGCCAACACACAGGCCAGGTGCTTGGACCTCTGACGTTGCACTTGTTTGGATTTGTGGCTGAGCTATTTGCTTTACCTCTGTCCAGTTTGACAGGAATCAGGAGACACACAGGGCTGATATTTGTATTTCTAACACTGTTGTCGGCATCTGCTGCACATGGTTGGGCCTTGTCCGTCCAGCATCCTTTTATTTTTAACCCAAATAGCTCTCAGGAGTTACACTTAATATTTGAAGAGAAGTCAAACATAAACAATAATCCTTTACCAACCTGAATACCTCCCTGGTAGACAAAATCATAACTGGCAAGATTGTGCCTCCTTAAATATCAAGGGTAGAAACCTGTGAGATGTCACCTCACACCTGTTAGCATGGTCATTGGCATAAAACTAAAACAAATGCCAGGAAGGATGTAGAGAAACTGGAGCCCTCAGGCATTGTTGGTGGAAGGTAAAATGTCTTATCCACTACAGAAAACAGTATGGTGAGTCCTCAAAAAGTTAAAAGTTTAACTACTATATGCTCCATGAAGCTCACTTCTGTTTACCCAAAAGAATTGAGAACAGAATCTCAGAGAAATATTTACACTCCATGTTCATTGCAGAATGATTCATAATAGCAAGAAGTGGAAACAATCTAAATGTCCATCAGCACATAAATGGATAAAGAAAATGTCAGTTATAATACAATTGAATACTATTCAGCCTTTTAAAAAGAAGGAAATCCTGCCATATGCAACAACACGGAGGAACCAATGCGCAAAAGGAAATAAGGCAGTCACAGAAGGACAAATACTACACGACTCCATTCTTGGAGGCAGCTAAACTTATAAACCTCATAGAAGCACATGGTAGAATGGTAGTCACAGGAGACTAGGGGTCAGGGGAAATGGGAAGCTGCAGTACAATGTGTATAAGTTTCAAGTAAGCAAAAAAGAATAAGCTCTGGAGATGTACTGTATGGCAAAATGACTCTAGCTAACAATACTGTATTGTCGCTTAAAATGTGCTAAGAGTAATTCTCACGTGAACTGTTCTTTTTTCCTCCTTTATTGGTAAACGTTGGTGGGGTACAGAGTAATACAGCATTGGCTTTTTCCATTATGCAACTATTATATTACTCCTGATTACACTTTTATCAACTTACAAGGTTTATGGAACTTTTTGACTAATACATAGTAAAACTCATATGCATATTTGGGTTATGTACCCTATTTTTCCCATAGACTCATGAAGTTGCATTGTTTACACTGAGATTATCCTCTCCCCCTTTATCCCTTTACATTGTTTCTCCTCCCCATTCCACCTTCTGCTTTGCTTCCTTTTGAAAGTTCCCTCCCTTTCTTTATACTCTTTATATTATCCCTTCTTTGCTATGGTTAACTGTGCATTTTTACATATGAACTTATGTATAGTTTTTTTTCTTCCTTTAGGTAAGATTCAGCTCCCATAGATGAGCAAGAACATATGATATTTCTCTTTTTGAGCTTGTGTTCATTCACTTAAGGTGATATTCTCCAGTTCCATCCATTTTGCTGCAAATGTCATTATTTCATTTTTTATTGCTGACTAATATTCTATTATGTATATGTACTATAAGTTTTATCCATCTTTCTGTTGATGGGCATCTTGGTTGGTTCCATACCCTTGGTATTGTGAAGAGTGTTGCAATGAATATGGAGATGCAGGTATCTCTCTGGTATGATGACTTGTCTGCCTTTCAGTATATTCTCACTAGTGGGTCATATGGTTGTTCTACTTTTAGTTTTCTGGACTATCTTCATATTGATTTCCAAAGTGGTTGAACCAATTTACAGTCCCACCAACAGTGTAAGAGGGTTCCTTTTTCTCCACATCCTCGCCAGCATTTGTAATTGTTTTGTTGGTCTTGGCCATTCTTACTGGAGTTAGGTGGAATCTTAGAGTTGTTTTGATTTGCATTGCCCTAATAGCTAGGGATATTGAGCATTTTTTTTTCATGTGTTGGTTAGCCTTACAAACTTCTTCATTTAGGAACTGTCTGTTCCTTCCTTTGCCTACTTGTGTATTGGGTTATTTGTTGTCTTGGGATTTGCTTTCTTGACTTCTTTATAAATTCTAGAAATTAGTCCTCTGTGGGATATGTAGGATGCGAAGGTTTCCTCCCATTCAGTGGACTCTTCCTTGACTCTCTTGATTGTTTCCTTTGCTATACAGAAGATTTTTAATTTCATGTAGTCTCATTTGTCAAATCTTGTTGTAATTTCCTGAGTGATTAGAGTCTTATTAAGGAAATACTTTCCTATGTCTATGTTTTGGAGCATATTTCCTCTTTTCTTCTAGTCGTTTTAAAGTTTCTGGTTTTATGTTGAGGTCTTTGTTGCATTTGAAGTTGATTCCCATGCACATAGAGAGGTACAGATCTGTTTCATTTTTGTGCAGATGGATATCCAATTTTCCTAACATCATTTGTTGAGAAGGCTATTTTTTCTCCATTTTGTATCCTTAGCCCCATTGTGGAAGATCAGGTGGCTGAGGTTGCATGGGTGTATCTCTGGGTCTTCAATTTTGTTCCATTGGTCTTCAAGTCTATTTTTGTACCAGTACCAAGCTGATTTTGCCACTGTAGCCCTGTTGTATTATTTAAAGTCAGCAATTGTGATCCTGCCTGCACTGGTTTTGAAGCTTAAGATTTCTTGGCTGCTGGGCATGGTGATGCATGCCTGTAATCCCAGCAATTTGGGAGACAGAGGCAAGAGGACCACAAGCTCGAGACCAGAGGCAGTCTGCATAATTTAGCAATACCTGTGTCAAAAAGTAAAAAAAAAGGGGGGGCTGGGGTGCAGCTCAGTGGAATAACACTTGCAAAGCATGCAAGCACGAGGCCTTGGGTTCAACTCCCAATAATGAAAAAAAAAAAAAAGATTGTTTTGGCTATATGTGGTCTGCTTTGTTTCCATATGAATTTTTGGACTATTTTTTCTATTTTTACAAAATATGTCATTGGGATTTTAATGGGAATTGCATTAAATCTGTAAATTTCTTTTGTAGTACAGCCATTTTTGCAATACAGCCATTTTTGCAATATTGATTCTTCTAATCCATGAGCAGGGGAGGTCCTTCCATCTTCTAGAATCCTCTGCAATTCCTTCCTTTAATGTTTTGAGGTTTTCCTTCTAGAGATCTTCAGGGTATTTGATTAGATTGATTCCTAAGTATTTTAAGTTTTTGGTAAGCTATCATGAAAGGGATTATTGCCTTAATTTCCTTCTCTATCATTTCACAATTGATGTAAAGGAAGGCTACTAACTTTTGGGTGTTAAATTTCTGTATCCTGCTACTTTGCTGAAGGAGTTAATTAGGTCTAAGAGTTTCCTAGAGGAGTTTTGGGGTCCTTTAGGTAAAGGATCACATCATCTGTGAATAAGGCTAATTTTTGACTTCTGCCTTGCCTATCTGTATCCCTTTGATTTCTTTCTCTTGTCTGATTGCTCTGGCTAGGACTTCAATCACAGTATTGAATAAGAGGGGAGAAAGTGGACATCCTTGTTTTGTTCCTGAGCTTAGAGGAAATGGTTTCAATTTTTCTCCATTTAATATGACATTGGCTGTAGGTCTGTCATAAACGGCCTTTATCATGTTGAGGTATTTCCCTATTATACCTATTTTCTACAGAGTTTTTAACATCAAAGACGGTTTTAAGAGAGAAGTTCATAGCTGTAAACACCTTCACCAATAAAGTTAGGGAAAGCCCAAGTAAATAACTTAAGGACGCATCTCAAAGTATTTCAGAGCCAACAACAAGCCAATCCCAAAAGGAGCACTCAGATAGAAATTATCAAGATCAAGGCAGAGATATCCCAATTAGAATCTAAAAAGACAATTTAAAGAACTAATGAGAATAAGAGCTGGTTCCTTGAAAAGATTTATAAAAATGGATGCCCTCCTAACCAGTCTCAACAAAAGAAAGAAAAAAAAGGCCAAAATTGAAAAAATTAGAGATGTGAGTAGAATCATAACCACCAATACTAACAAAATCCAGAAAATCACCAGGGAATACTTTGAGAAATTGTACTCCCCCAAAATGAAAATACAGAATAAATGGATAAATTCATTAACACATATGGTTTACCAAAGTTAAGCCAGGAGGATATAAGCAATCTAAACAGACGCCAAAATAGACAAGGTAATAAAAAGCCTCCCAAAAAAAAGCCCGGGCCCATACAGGTTCTCAGCAACATTCTATCAGAAAATCAAAGAAGAATCCATACCTATTCTCCTCAAACTATTTCAAAAAGTAACAAAGGTAGGGGCACTTCCAAACTCATTCTACAAACTACTATCACCCTGATACCAAAACTAGGCAAAGATATTTCTAAGAAAAGGAAATATAGATGAATTTCCTTGATGAACATAGATGCAAAAATTCTCATCAAAATTCTGGCAAACTGAATTCAGCAATACATAAAAAAGATCATGCACCATGATCAAATGGGCTTCATTCCACAGATGCAAGTCTGGTTCAATATACAAAAATCAATCCGTAATTCAACATGTCAAGAGACTTGAAGAGAGAAATCACATTCTCATCTAAATCAATGCTGAGAAGGTCTTTGACAAAGTACAACATCCTTTTGTGTTAAGTGTTCTTACTACAATAAAATTAAAAATAAATAGATAAGTAGATAAAGAATGAAAATAAAATTAGAGGTAGAAGAAAAACAAATGTCAAAGTGTCATGAAGGGTATATTGGAAGTAAATAAAAACCCATAAGTCATCCTATTCCAAAGTAAATAAGACTCGTTTGCTTCTACTCTGTTTTGAGAACAAATAAATCCCAGTCTTCAGCCTCCACCACCTCAGCACACAGCCTGCAGAAGAAGATGCTCTGATGGGCTTATGGGATGCACACAGGTCCTCTTGATAGTCTTCACTAGTTTGGAATACAATATTTTTTCCCCTGGAAGCCTTCCTCATTTTGTTGTGGAAGTTTAGCAAAACCTTTGTAGAAACACCTGGTTTTAGAGGGTTTGTTTCCAGAAAATCAAAAGTGCTTAAGGGCATATTTTTCCTGGGACCAATCCTCCATCCACACAGGGAGAGGCATCTGACACATGCATAGAGATAGAGAGCAGAGACTAACTTGAAGTATCCAGATATCCCCAGAGAATGAAGAATTGCAACACTGCTCAAGTGCATGGGTTTGCAGCCTCACCTGCCTATGCTCACCCATCCCTCAACCCCTCACTGCAAACCAAGTTTGGTCTTGGACCTCTTAGGTTCTCTACTACCTCTGCCCTCCATTCCACACTCCTTCAAAGAAACGTCAGCTGCTTTGTTCTTCTCTTTGGGCTTCAGGTAAGACACCTGGAGACTGGAAATGAATGGAATGGACCTACAGAAACCAGGGGAAGGGGGAAGAATTCAGGCCAGGCTTTGAAAGCCATCACCTGATCATCTACTCAGAGTGTTGGGAAGGGGAGTGGAAGGGGAGTGGAAGTAACTCTGGCAGGGAAGAGTGAAGGGAGAGTTTCTAAGGGAGGTTGAGGAAGGAGGCCCTGAGCAGAAGGAGTGAGGGGAGAAGACAGCGGGAATTCCTGCATCCCTGGCAGTTGTCTTAGGAGGACTTCTCAGCACTCCCTTTTGATGGCTGCTGAACTATGTTTTCCCAACACATTACTGCTCTGATCATGAACCACACAATCCCTGCAGACAAAGTTTCCTTTGGCATAAATTGCACTACCTTATTGGCAAACCACAGTGCAGGAAGATTCACTCTTGTCTCTCTCCAATGAAAAACTAGCGGAGAGGCAAACCCTAAATTTACGGCACTGGTTCTTCCTGCCTTCATTAATTCCACTGATATTTTTGAGTGCCAACTGGTGCCAGCACAGAAGATAAAAAGACTTTGGTCTAAAGCTAACATGTGCTTTGACCTCCTTTCAAGTCCTGACCTATCACTGGCTGGTTCTATAACTTCAGGAAGTCACTTCATTCTGAGCTTCAATTTGACTATGTGAAAAATTAAAGATTTCAACTAGAAAAATCTCAGTGTTCATCCACACTTTGTGATTCTGAAATTCTAAATCAGTGTTTTAAACTAGCAAGCCACAGGTTCACACAATACTTTCTTGTGTTTTAACTTAAATTGTTGCTGACATTTAAAAATCAAAAGATGCTACATAAAAGTCCAGTTTCCTCTGCATCTTGGAAAATCAGCAGCTTTGGCAACATTTGGTCACACAACTGCCCAGCAACACTCGGCGGGAGAGAGGCCTGATTCTCTCAAGGTGCAGTCTGAGTTGTATAGTTCTGCTCTTCTCTCTTAACCCGTAGGTTTAGCTGTCTGGCCCTGTAGCCACTGAGGATTTCAACCCTCTCCAAGTCAAAGTGGCTGCAAATGATTTAAGAGAAAGCAGGGAAGGGCTTAGTGGCCCACAAGCCTGAAAACCTTGCAAGAACGAGGACTAGCTCCAGAGAGTTGGCCAAGCCCTGGGTGTTGAGGGTAGCAAATGATGCCACTCCAAAACATGCCTCATTAGCACATGAGTTGTTTTGAGCTAACAGTTATGGACAATCAGCTGATATAAGAATATCTAAAAACAGGGTGCAAGTTTTCTTTTCATAAAGGAAGTTTGCATTTGTTATGGAAATGTTCATTTGTAAAAGATGTCCCCATCTTCCATAGGAAGAGGAAGATTCTTAACAACCGTTATCAGTGAAGAACCCCACTGAAACCTGAGCAAAAAACCTTAATAAACATCATCATTCTGCAGTCTCTGAAGACCTGGGTTCTATCCCCAGCATCACAAACATGGGAGAAGGACGTGGCAATCCACTCCCGAAGCAATCCTGAAACAATCAGCCATTGAAAACCCTATGAGGGCGCTGGGTGCCAGGGTGCATGCCTGTAATCCCTGCAGTTTGAGAGGCAGAGGCAAGAGGATCGCAAGTTCGAGACCAGAGGCAGTCTGTGTTATTTAGCAAGACCCTGTCTCAAAAAAGTAAAAAGAAATGGGCTGTGGGTACAGCTCAGTGGTACAACACTTGCAAGGCATGCAAATGTGAAGCCCTGGGTTCAACCCCCAGCACCACCAAAAAAAAAAAAAAAAAAGAAAGAAAGAAAGGAAGGAAGGAAGGAAACCTTATGAGGGTTGCTATGAGTTGGACCCAACTCAACAGCACCTAACAACAGCAACAAACATCCTCTGTTCACCATACTTTTCCTGGACGCTTTCCCATAACTTGCCTCTGCCACTCAAAATCTCAAATCTTTTTACTTTAGCCTAAGATGATCCACAAGCCCAAGTTCTAACCAGCCCTTTGGGTTACTAATCTCTGAGCACTCCCATGTATAAATGTGTGATGCGTATGGTAGTAAACACTGCTAATTTTCTCTTGTGATACTGTCTTTGACCAGTCTCATGTACAGGGCCCCAGCGGAATTGAGTACAGAAAAAGATATGTTTCCCTCCCCTCTGTAGGGAAGGGAAGACAGAGAAAAGCTATCTCTAGAAGGCATTCTAACAAGAGTAGACACAAGGGAGCAGTCCACCCTGCTGTTTGATTTAAACAAACCTGACAGCAAGGATGACACTTCCCCAGTGAGCTAAAGAACCATCAAAGAAGCCTGCCCTGGGCATAGAAACCCCACTCCTGAAGGCTTGGCCTACAAGAGAAAGAAAAGGTTCATGTCCTTTTGGAACGTAGACAACAAATTGTACCCTTTATCCAAGATTATTACCAGGGACCACTCATCAGAGCTCAGTTCTCTAAGCCTTTAGCAAGTTAGGTGACTTTAGCTGGAGAGATGTTTGTGTTTGCTACGGTTATTACCACACTTATGTATTTTAGCTAATACCGAATTCCTTCTCTAAACCAGATACCATGCTCAGTACTTCACAGACTCTGTCCCCATATAATCTACAAAGAAACTCCATTTTGCAGTTGGGGAAACTGAGGCTCAGGAAGGTTAAGTAACTTGCCCATGGTCCACCAGCTTATCAGTAGAAGACCTTGAACTGTGCCTGTCTCATACTGAAGGAGATGTTCCCAACAATGCCTTTCAGGTTCCAGCCACAAAAGTCATCATCTTGCTGCCTTGGACAATCAGCACCTGTTCTGGAGTCAGATGAATGTCAGAATTACATACCATAACCTAGTGCTCTGTGCCAGTTTTCTCCATCTGCTTGGGAAGGAATGGAAGCCAAAAAAAAAAAAAAAATCAAAAGAAAGAAAGAAAAAGAAGGATGAAGAGAGCTTCTTTTATAAAGGAGCTATAAAACAGGATATTAATCTAGGCTTAGCTGAAATCAGTTCCACATATAAGCATACCTTATTTTTAGACCTCCCCATGATCTCTATTCTGGAACAAAATATGTTTTGTACCTTTAGCTAACTGAGCTTCTGCTATTGTAGTTATGCCCAAAATTGCATAACCTGAGTTTAGTCATGAAGGAAAAGAAGACAAACCCAAACTGAAGGCCATTTAAAAAAAAATTGGCCAGTACTACTCCAAAGTATCAAGGTCATGAGAGACAAAAGCTAAGCAACCAGTATAGATTACAGGAGACTCATGATAGCTAAATACAGTAGGTGATCCTGAGTTAGACCTTTGCCCAGAACATGGTCATTAGTGGAACAATTAGTGAAATTTAAATAAGATCTGTAGATTAGACAATAGCATATGCCAATGTTAATTTCATGGTTTTGATCATTATACTACAATTATTAAAATGTCCACTTTTAGGGAACAGGTAGAGTACTTGCAAACCCTTTGTCCTATATTTATAATCTTTCAGCAGTTATGTCAAAATGAAAAATTTAAAACAATTTTTAAAGCCACAAGGAGAGCATTGGAGGGAAGCAAAAAGTCACCATTGTCAAGCAGACATAGGCCCTCAGGATGTGTTTGAGGAACTCTACTATAGGGTTGAGTATTAGGTCTCAACCCAAAACCTTGAGATGAGATGACAGAAATTATTTATGACAGAACAACTAGGACATGTCTGTTTGGGGAGCCTTGACACAGGGTGGTTGCTGAAACAGAGACAGACTTTTGTAGCAATTTTGAAATGCTTGATCTAAAAAGAAATGCTTATAGATGTATTCAATATCGATCGATGTCAAAAGGTGCTATTTCTCATGAGGATCAAATGTGTCTCCAAAACGCAGTGTTTAAGTATAACAGAAACGTTTAAAAAGAGAAACACTTCAATAGGATGCAACTCATCTACAGGAACTCAAACACTCTTATTTAGTTAGTTATTTATTATTCCCTTGTTTAATACCTTCAAATCTGGAATTCAAAGGATCATTAGACAATGAAGACACGGCTCCAAGTGGGACTATTTCTTAGGGTTTATTCAAGCAACCTTTCCAAGTAGAAACAGAGCACATGACTGTGATTGCAACGTGAATAGTATGAGCTCTTAACCTTTCTGATTTGTCAAGATTGTCATCCTGGGATGATGGAATCAGCATATCTGCAGAGGAAAACTCAGAAGCAAATATCTTACTTTTTAAATGCAATTGTCAAAGGTCAGGGCTCCTGAATTCCTAGGAGGTCTCCTTTCAGTAATCTCTTTTGCTTAGAGCTTCACATAAAGGACTTCATGGGGAAAGGTACTGGCTACTTGTATTGATAGCTTCCATTTCTATCAGCTCCAAAACCCCTGGGATGTGCCTTTTACCTCTGGGCTTCACTTTCTTCCTCTCCAGTGTTGAAGAGGTGCTAGAAATAAAAAGATGAGCTAGACAAAGCCCCTGCTTTTAGGGAGCTCATAACCAAATTGGAAAGAGAGACAAATAAGCAAACAATCATGGTTCTCTTAAAATGGCACTAAAGGAAATGTAGGTTGAGATCTCTGGAGGTTAGAGGGACTTCATTCTGCCTGAAGAAGTACAGGAAGTCTTCACAGGAAGATGAAATGTGAGCTGACATCCCTGGAGAATTAAGTAGGAATCTGAAAGGTGTAGAAAGATGGTGACTTGGGGTAGGGAGGCTCTCAGGGCAAAACATCTTTGGAGAAGAAGGTGAGAGAAGCTTAGCACAGTTGAAAGATGCTTATGAGACTCTGTCACTGGGAGGTAGATTAGAGACTCAATCAGAAGACTATTATGTTGTTGTTGTTGTTGTTGTTGTTGTTGTTGTTAGGTGCACTTGAGTCAGCATCTGACTCATAGTCATAGTGACCCTGCATACAACAGGCAAAACACTATTGTCAATTGCTTTGACAATTGCATTTTAAAAGGTCAATGGCAGATTTCAACGGCAGATTGATTTTGGGGAATGGGTTGCCAGGTCCTTCTCCCAAGCCTACAGCACCTGGTGTTCCCAGGCAGTCTCCCATCCAAGTACTAACCAGGCCCAACCCTGCTTAGCTTCCGAGATCTGACAGGATCAGATGCCACAGGGCTACGGCTGCAGGCAGAAGTCTATTATATGCTTTCAAAAATATGTTTTAGGAAATCATTTATCTAGTTTGCCAACGAGATTTAGAATCACACTTGTGAACTTGACAGCATTTTTGGTAGTAGAAACACCATCAGAAACTATCACAACAATTATTACATGCCTCCTACTTTGAGCTCAAGGTCAACATATTAGTCTGAATATTTCTGTTGCAAGCAAACATTTTTAGAGAAAAGAGAATTTAAATTTCTCATGATGGATTTTTCAACTGGCTTTTACCAATTATTCTCCTGCAAATGCCTTCTAAAATTCTAGAAAAATCTGTATCATTTAAAATCTAATTCATAAATTGGGTGTCACACACATCTGTAATTTCAGCATGCAGGAAGCTGAGGCAGAGGGATCATGAGTTCAAGGCCAACCTGGGCAACCTGACACCCTGCCTCAAAAAAAAAAAATCTAATTCATGTTAAATAACATTATTAAGTTTACTTAGGTAGATGTATAACACTATATTTTCCATGATTTTTTCATGTGTTTTATAATGCATTTAGGTTTCTTGTTTCAGGTACAATGGAGTACACATACACCCACCTGTCTTTCTCACTGACTGTAGTTACAAAACCTGAAAAGAATGTTTGGGAGCAATGGGAGTAAGTAGTAGGTTAATTGAAGAAGAAAAACAGAGTTAGGATTACTACCAAACCAGAAGTGATATTTGCATTTTACTACCTCAGATATCTTCCACCCTGGACTCAAGACAGATCAATACCCTAAAGTAGCCAGTGGCACAGAGAGAGATCACTTCAGAAAAAACCATCCAGTTATCACTGTAGACATGAGAAAGAGGTCTCCTGGCAGTGACAGTGGCAACTGTGGGGACTTGCAGGTGTCTAAAATTCTGATGAGCTGGGGTGGAGACTACCTCTTCAGCTGGAAGACTTGTGGCCTCAGGAAGGTGGAGTGAAACCCCATTGCCTTTTTCCTCACTCTGACCTCCCGTCACTCAATCCCACCATGAGCAAATTCGTAGAAACAGCACAACACAATGAGGCAACTAAGGCCCATCTTTCTGACTATAGGACCAAAGAGGGGAACCCAGGGTAGCAGAAAATACCAGGGAGATCATAGAGAAGGAGGACCTTTGAAAAGAAACTCTGTAAAGTTGCTTATGAACCCCTGGGCTCAGCCCTGAACTGCACATGAATGGATCTGATTGTAAATAGCATACCAAAGAAAGTCTCTAAGAGCTGAATTTAGAGAAAGGCCACTGTCCCAGTCCTAGAATGGCTGCTCAAGGGGTACACAAATGAAACAAATCAAAATGATTGCAAAGTCTTTGAAAATGGAATTGACATTGAAATCACAACTGTATCCAAGCCTGGGTAGAACTTGCCACCTAAACCTATCAGGGTTTTGCCTGCAAAGGAAAAGATATTCATATTATCCATAGTGTCTAAACAAGACTCAGTTTCATAGTATCCAAAATCATCAGTATAAAATCCAAAATTTCTCAACAAATTAGGTACTGTAAAAAACTCCACTCACATGAGAAAAGAAAATCAGCAGATGTCAATGCCAAAATGATAAACATGCTAGGACTGTCCTTAAAAAAATTAAAACACTTCAATAAAACAGTTGTTAAGTATAAGGACTTAGTGGGAAAAATATTACAAGTGATCAAATAAAATAGAATAGTAAAAAAAAAAAAAATTTAGACAGATGTGGTGGCTCATGACTGTACTGCCAGTGCTTTTGAGGGAGATGGAGGTACAAGGACCTCAAGACCATCCTAGGCTACATGGTGAGATCCTATCTCCAGAAAAAAAGAAAAAAGAAAAAAGAAAAAAAAGAAAAAAAATTTTAAATAAATTAAAAGGAGGCATAAAAGAGGAGAGCAAAACAGAAAAGAAGCATAAAACAAATAATTAAATAGTAGATATAAATTCAAACACATCAATAATTATACTAAAAGCAAACATCCTAAACACATCAATTAAAAGATGATTGGAATAGATTTTAAAAATAATGAGGATGTATCTCCATGTGCGTGAGGCCCTGGGTTCAATCACTACCACCACCACCAACAGCAAATAGTTTTGTAGTGTAGTGTTTTTTTTTTAATAAAACACTACACTACAAAACTGGATGCTATGTACAAGAAGCTCACTTCAAATATACATGAATTAAGTGGTGGAAAAAGATGTATGAATCCAATTCTAACCAAAATAATCTGCAGCACCTATAGCAATATCATACAAAGTAGACTTCAAAGCAAAGCAATTTACCAACAAACAAGAGGGATATTACATAACAATACAAGGATGAGTTCACCAAGAGGCTATAACAATACTAAATGTTTGTGTACCTCGCCACTGACTGTCAGAATATATGAGGCAAAAATTGACAGAAGAGAAAGGAGAAATAGACACAATAACAGCCAGGCACTAAAACACTCCTCTGTCAGTAATCTATAGAACCAGAAAACATATAACCAGTAAAGATATGGAAGAACTATTAATTACTTGTATCTAATTGCCAATTATAGAACACATCACTCAACAAAATGGGAATCATATTTGTTTCAACAGCATATGGAGCATTCACCTAGGTAGAATATAGTCTGGGTCATAATAAAAAAGTTAACACGTTTAAAAGGATTGAAATTATTCAAAATATGTTCTCTCACTATAATGGAATTAAACTAGACCTTGATTATAGAAAATTGTAGGAAATCTTAAATTATTTGGAAATTAAGTAAATATTTATGAATAAGTCTACAGCCATAACACCCTGGCATCTGATCTCATCAGATCTTGAACATTAAGCAGGGTCAGGCCTGGTTAGTCCTTGGATGGGAGGCCACCTGGGAACACTGGGTGCTGTAGGCTTGAGAGAAGTATCCAGTAGCCCACTCTCAAAATAATCAGCCATCAAAAATCCTCTGAATTGTACAGAAGCACTGACATAGTGCCTGATGTGGCATACTATACAGTAGTATTTTGTTCTGTTGTACATAGGGTCACTATGAGTCAGACCTGACTCGATGGCACCTAACAACAACATTTATAAATGATCCATGGGTCAAAAAAGAAGTCTCAACAGAGTCTGGAAATATTTTTAACTGGATGAAAATGAAGATGTAAACACAACATATCAAAATGAGATCCAGCTAACATTGTGCTTAAAGAGAAATTTATAGCATTAAAATGCTTATGTTAAAATGAAATAGAGATCTTAAGTCAATGGTCTAAGCTCTTATCTCAAGAAACTAGAAGGAAAACCAAATAATACTACAAAAAGAATAAAGGAAATAATAAAGATGATAACAGAAATCAATGTAATTAAAAATAAACAGATAATAGAGAAAATTGATGAAACCAAAAGCTGAGGCTTTGAAAACATCAATAAATTAATATACCTCAAGGCTGACAGTTTCTTCCATCTTCTTTTGATGTTTCCTGTGTTGTTTAATATTTTCCCTATAGAATCCTTCACTATTGCCATCAAGGCTTGCATTTTTTCTTCAATTCCTTAAGCTTGAGAAAAACATAGCATGTCCTTCCCTTTTGGTTTTCAGGAAACATCAAAAGAAGATGGAAGGAATACATAGAGTCATTATATCAAAAAGAATTAATCAATGACCAATCATTTCAAGAGGCCACATATGATCAGGAACCAATGGTACTGAAGGAAGAAGTGGAAGCTGTCTTAAAGGCATTGGTAAAACACAAGGCTCCAGGAATCGATGGAATATCAACTGAGATGTTTCACCAAACAGATGCAGCACTAGAGGTGCTAACTTGTTTATGCCAAGAGATTTGGAAAACAGCTACCTGCCTAACTGACAGGAAGAGATCCATAACTGTTCCTATTCCCAAGAAAGAGGATTCAACCAAATGTGGAAACTATTGAACAATATCATCAATATCCCATGCAAGCAAAATTTTGCTAAAGATCATTCAAAAGCAACTGCAGCAGTATATAGACAAGGAGCTGCCAGAAAATCAAGCCAGATTCAGAAGAGAGCATGGAACCAGAGACATCATTGCTGATGTCAGGTGGATATTATCCAAAAGCAGAGATACTAGAAAGATGTCTATCTATGTTTTATTGACTATGCAAAGGCATTTGGCTGTGTGGATCACAATAAATTATGGAAAACATTCCAAAGGATGGGAATACCAGAGCACTTAATCACACTCATGAGGAATCTGTACATGAACCCGGAGGCAGTTGTTTAAACAGAACAAGGAAACACTGCCTGGTTTAAAGTCAAGAAAGGTATCCCTCAAGGCTGTCCCTTTCACCCTACCTCTTCAATTTCTATGCTGAGCAAATAATCTGAGAAGCTGGACTATATGAAGAATGTGGCATCTTGACTGGAGGAAGACTCACTAACAACCCGTGTTATACAGATGACACGACTCTGCTTGCTGAAAGTGAAGATTTGAAGCATTTCCTGATGAAAATCAAAGAACATAGCCTTCAGTATGGATTGAACCTCAACATCAGCAAAACAAAAATCCTTACAATTGGGTGAGTACAGGGCCTCATGATAAATGGAGAAGAGACTGAGGTTGTCCAAGATTTTGCTTTACTTGGTTCTACAGTCAACACCCATGGAGGCAGCAGTCAAGAAATAAAAAGATGTTTTGCATTGGGAAAAGCTGTGGCAAAAGGCCTCTTTAAAGTGTTGACAAGTAAAGATGTCACACTGAAGACAAAAGTGAGCCTGATTCATTCCATGGTATTTTCAGTTGCATCATATGGTTATGAAAGCTGGACACTGAATAAGGGAGACAGAAGAAGAACTGAATTATGAATTATGGTGCTGGAGATCAATATTGACTATACCATGGACTGCCAAAAGAACCAACAGATCTGTCATAGTGCTCCTTGGAAGGTAGGATGGCTAGACTGCATCTGATATAATTTGGTCATATTGTTAGGAGGGACAAATCCCTGAAGAAGGACATCATGTTTGGGAAAGTGGCAGCTCAATGATAAAAATGAAGACCCTCAACTAGATGGATTGACACAGTGGCTCCAACAATGGGCTTAAACATAAAAAAGATCATGTTCCTGGCACATAATCGGGGAGTGTTTCATTCCGTTGTAGATAAAGTGGCTGAGGTGAACACTACTCGATGGCACCTAACCACAACAACAAGGCTAACTAAAACAACTGCAACAGCAGCAAGGGCAATGCAAATTACCAATATTAGGAATGAAAGAAGTGGAATCACTACAGATCCCACAGACATTAAAATGATAATAAAGGAATGTAACAATACATAGAGGTCTCTTTGACAATTTTAGATTATTTTGACAGTACTCTATTGATAGTGAAACTCTAATGGAGATTTTTAAGCAAGAATTGACACAATATTTCTGGCTGGTGGGCTCCCTCTGGGAGATTATAGAAATTGGGGGTTGGGGAGGAATGATTTCTTGGACATTATTTAAGCAGCCACAGCATGAATCTTGACAATAATGAGGAAGGTCTAATCTCAGGTGGTGGGGATGGGAAAGAAAAGTCTTCTTCCAATAAACATTTATTAAGAAGTAGAATCAAGAGGACTTCATTACCCGTAGTATGATGGAGGCAAGAGACAATGAGGAACAAAGGATAACTACATGATGTCTAATCAGTAGGCTGGTTAGGTCATTGTATATGAACTCAGACAAGGAGTAGGGGAAGAAAAGCTGGTCATGGATGGGGAAGATAAAGTTCCTTTAGACCATTTCCTTTCTGAGATATCTGAGAAACATCTGGGAGAACTGTTCCATAAACAAGTTGGAAGCATGGGTGTGAGCCCAAGAAAGAGATCTGCCTTCAGATGGAATGTTAGAAATCAAGAGCATAGAGACCATAGTTGAAAACATAGAGTTGTATGGTCTGACCCAGGAATAATGTTGAAAATTTTTTAAAAGCCAAACATGGGGACTTTGGATGTAGAAGAAGAAAAGATATGAAGAAGAATTAAAAGAATGGTTGTTGATCATCAAGTTAGAAAGAGAACCAAAAAAGTAGGGTGCCATCAGAAGTCAAAAAAGGAGAATAACTCACAATACAGGAAATATCCACTGTGTCTCTTCTTTATTTTCCTTCCCAAGCCAATGTCAGGTAAAGTCATTTAATGAATACCTACACTGTGCTTATTGCTTTAGGAAAAATGCCTGCTCTCAAGGAACTTGCTGTCTTGTGCACACGAAATAAGACAAAAATTAAATAAAAATTCAAGATACACACAAAAGGCACCAAATAGAATATAATCATAAGTCAAAGGAAATAAAATAAGTATTATGTATGGAGAAGGAAGGAAGAAAATTAGTGTTCAGTGACATAAACTGGGAGCCTGCTCATAGGGAAGAAAAGGCAAGAGAAGAAAGGCCAAGGGTGATGAATGAGAGAAAGAAAAGGAAGTCCTGCCTCAATTTGCCTGATTCCCTTTTGTTTTCAAACTTTATACCCTGCCTCTGCAAATACACACACACACACACACACACACATACACCATTTTATTAGGAAGGAAAGAGGGAAGGAAAGAAATGAAAGAGAGATAAGCCACAAAATCAATTACTCTATTCTACTCTTTTACAACTTTGAACCAAGAACAAATGGTAAACTGTTGCTAATGATATTAATCTCAAAAATTTTAATAATGCACGCCCTCTATTATGATCTGCAAATAAACATTGGGGAAATTTTTTTTCAAGTTATTTAAAGTAAGTTGACTTTGTGTTACCCTGCAGAAGGGAGGCCATAGCAAATGAAGTCCAAACACGACCCACAGCTGTGCTTTGTTCAGCACATGGAGCATTTTTCAGAATGACTGGAGTAATTGCCAACATCTAAACATTGAGAAAGTTCGCATAAATCCATATATTTCCAACTTCCATTGTGGAATCACATCTGACAATCCTGGGCCTCCCTTCTGAACACCACAAGTCCAGCAGGACCGAGTAATGGCTACTCCTTCTAGATTAGGTGAATCATGCACAGTGCTTGCCAGGCTCTGCATGGGTCTTAACCTATGACCTCCAAGGCAGACCATTGCTTCAGGCCATTTTGTGGTTTGCTTAAGTATATTTTTGGTCTATAAACTAAAATATACCTCAGCATCCTTTTCAAAGTTTCTTATGTAAGAACTCAAATCTATTTTCAATCAGAAATATCTATTTGTAATATACATGGCAATGATTAAGCTGCTCTTAGAAATTAATTAGTAGCTGAGACACTGCTTACTAGCCCTAAGACCCTGACTGTGTCACGTGCCTCTTTCCCTCTGTGGTCCTCAACTGTAAAATGGGCTACCTTACCAGATATGTGAGGTTCCACCCAGGGCTGATGATCCATGACTGTCCATGACTCTAAGGGCTGCCAAGAGGCAGAGTTTCAAAGCTAATGATGCTGAAGCTTCAGGGACTCTGGCTTGCTGACCATATGTATTTGGAAAATTCAAAGACAAAATATTTTACCACAATTGGTTAAGATCTCTGCTTCTTTCAACTCTGGCTTCTGTCTAACATTTGGATTTATTTTGTCTTTTTCTTCTTTTTCTTAAAGATAATCCCCCAAATTGTATATGCTTCAGTACACACACAAAAAAAAACTCTAGATCTTCTCTGTCATATACAGATAGTTATAACAAGGACATTAAACTAGAGATTCATTTCTGTGCAGGTACTTCATTGGGGATTAATTAATAAGTTCCTGTTTTAGGACTTCAGGAAAGGAAATACTTGAGTATCTTTCAGGACTCAGCTTCATACCACTTCTTAGAGGTGTCTCTGAATCCCTAACACTTTCTGTGCATTACCTAATAACTGTAAGCTTCCTATGTGCACAGATCATGTCTTTTCTGTTTACTGAAATGTCCCCAGCACTGATTACAATGCCTGACACATTATAAATGCTTCCAAATTAATGAATTACATACTTAATCTATGAAGACTTATTATATTTACATATTCTTTATCTCTTTCAATGAAGAATTTGAGACTTAATGCTTATTCAAAGCCAGGCACTAAAAGTTACAGGCTCATTTAGAGACAATTAAAATTGTCTTACCAGATGATTTGAATGCACAGAATACAAAGTGCATGCTGGTACGGTCAACACTCACCCAGTGGTAGAAATATAAGCTAAAGTTCATTTACCAAGGGCCAACCAATGCTGAGATGATGTAAAACCCTTCTCTTCTTGAAATGTGCTCTGTCCTATTTAAGCAACACTAAAAGGGCTGGGATTTAGCTCAGTTGGTAGAGCGCTACGCTGCAGTCTCTGAGGTCCCAAGTTCGATTCCCAGCCCCGCAAAAATGGGAGAAGGACCTGGCAATCCACTCCCAAGGCAATTCCGAAACAGCCAGCCATAGAAAACCCTATGAGGGTCGCTATGAGTCGGATACCGACTCGACGGCACCTAACAACAACAACAAAATGGGCCAGGTCTACAGTCATACCACCCAGGTATACGACCCCACCAGATCTCAGAAGCTAAGCAGGGTCGGGCCTGTTTAGTGCTTGGATGAGAGATCACCTGGGAACACCAGGTACTGTAGGCTGGGGAGACAGACCGTGTAATCCACTCCTCCCAAAAAATCAGCCATCAAAAACCCTATTGAGCAGCAGAAAAGTACTGGCATTAGTGCTGTGCATGGCACAGTGTCAGATAGTATTTTGTTCCGCTGTACATAGTGTCACAGTGAGTCAGACCCAACTCCATGGCACCTAACAACAAGAGCAAATGTGCAAGAGTTCAGAGTTTAAAGCTCATAGGGACTCTTCTATTAATCAGGTAGGTTCTTCATTGGACTGCCTTGACACATGAATAAAATGTCCCTATTTCAAGGTCATTTCTCTGAACTGTAACTATAGAGACCAGAGTACAAGCATGGTGAGTTCTTCAAATTTTTGCCTTGTTTTGGCACATCTCAGAGTTTTTCTTTCCTACTCACATCATCCAGAATCACAATCAGCATCTGGGAAGAGCTCCATAGACAGGAGAAGAACAAGAGAGCCTGAGCAGAAGGACAGAAAATGTCACTGAGTCTGATAAAAGGATAGCAGAACCACAGAAAAGGGTAATTGATGAGACAGTAATATGGGAGTGACATAATCTAATTAGGTGATCTCATAAAACTGAGATTTCCGAAAGAAAATGGAAATCATGGAAGATGCAAGAACTTTGGGCCAGAGAGAATTCTGTGCTCATAGTCTGGATACCCAGTAATCTACTCCAGAAAAGCTAGAATTGGGGTAAAGAAGAATAGGCAATTCCTTGCTTCTTGAGGAGCTGTTTGTGCTTATTCTTTTGATTTGTTCTCCTTTGTTCCTTTGTTACTTTGTTGTTTTTTGTTTTCTTCACATAGCGTCTTGCTATGTAGCCCAGGCTAATTTCCAAGTCGCAATCCTCCTGCCTCAGCCTTTGAGTGCTGGGATTACAGGCATGCACCACCAAGCCCAGCTTGTTGCTTTCTTAAACCCACCAGAACCAGCTGCCCTTGGTCTGCTGTCCTTTCCCGAGAAACAAAGGGACCTATACAGGGTCAGCTACAGGGAGGGGCTGCCCAGGTGGCATGCCATGACAAGTTTCCACTGTTGTTTTCCTCCAGCTCTGTGGGTGCACCACACATCAAATTCCCAGCTACGCTCTGAATAATGAGGAAAATGTTGGCCACACACGGTCCTATCATTTTTTTTCCCACTCATCACTTAAGCTGTCATTAGTTTTCATTTCTCATTAGAAGAAAAGTCAAAGAGTGAGAATTAAACACTTCCTGATTTATTATTGTTCTGAAAATGGAAAGATGGAAATCACGGGGTGGAACTGAATGAAGAGCCCAGCAGATGCCTAAGTCACAGTAGGATGGCACACCATCACTGAGTGGGGAAGGAGCTGTCCTCCTCTTCCCTCTGGAGGACAGCAGAGGGCAACTGAACATCCAGAAATACTGTGAGTCTCTACTTTTAGGACTCAAAATCACATACTTTCCCCAAGCAAAGACAACAGGCCTCAAGTCACATTGAGTTTTTCTCTTTTCAAGTTTTCACCCTAACTTTTCAAAATCTTTCCCAGTACTCAATTAGGTATCTAATTCCATAGATAGTAGTCCTTGGACAGGACTAGGTCCAATTCATCTGATACTCCCGTACGTTATAGCAGACACAGGACTGCTGCTCACAATGAATAGAGCAGATAGAGAAATGCATGCATGCTGAGATGGACTTACTACCATTAATTTGTATAGCTGTGTGCATTTTTAACAATACCCTATCTCACAACAAAAAGGAAATAAAGAAGACCATATGGTAGGTTCTCAAAAAAAATTAAATACACATATACCATACAGGTCAGGAGTTTCAGTTAAGTATATACCCAGAAGAATTGAAATCAGAAGTTTGAACAAATAGTTGTATACCAGAATTCATAGCAGCATTGTTTATAATAACCAAAAAGTGGAATTAACATAAATATCCATTGATAGGTAAATGCATAAATGAAATGTGGTATATAGATGATGGAATATTATTGAGTCTTAAAATGGAAAGAAATTCTGATATGTGCTACAACATGGATAAACCTTGAGGACATTATACTAAGTAAAATAAACCAGGCACAAAAAGACAAATAATGCATGACCCACCTATATAAAGTAACTAGAATAGTTAAATTCAGGGAGACAGAAAGTAAAATGATGGTTATTAGGAGCTATCCACCATTAAAGAATGACTATAGAGTTTCAGTTTGGGATGATGGAGAAGGTCAAGAGAGGGATAGTGGTGATGCTTATACAACCATGTGAATGTGGTTGATGATTCAGCCATGAGAACATCAATGCTGCCACACAGTCTACAACTAACTCTACATGACAAAAAGGGCATCACAGCATGGTCACACCCCTTGAAGGGAATACGAGACCACATGCCTGGCTGTGCACTGCCCTTTCCCCTATGTAGATCTGTAAGACTACATATCTGCCTCCTAAGCTTCCAAGGCTGGAAGTTATAGGAGAATCTTCCTGTGGAAAGAGGAGACCTTTGCCCACTGAGCTGCACCAACTAGTAGAGGACTATTTGCTTATTACAGGCAGACCAACTCCTAGAGAAAAAAGGCAGTAAAGCTATTCAGGTTTGCTCCTCCTCCTTGATGTGGGGCCCACAGGGAGCCAGACCTCAGCATTGTAGAAGAAGGTTCTGGTTTGAGTTACAGTTCTCCAAATTAGTAGTTGTGTGGCTTTAGGCAAGTCACTTAAGTGAGCCTCAGTTTCCTCATGTATAAAATGGGAATACCCCAGTGCCTCCCTCACACAATTGTCCTAAAGCTCAAGTGAGCCAATAAGTATTTAAACACTGGTAGAATAAAATAAATAATCGTTAAATATGATTTTCATGTAAGTCTTATAAGAGATACATGACAGGAGGTAACAGGAACTGGGGGAAGACAGTCAGTCACACATGTGATTATAAGAGTTGAAATAGCTCAAACCTCCAATGTGAACCTGGGACTTGCCAGACAGCCTGAAGGAGCTTTAGGAGCGAGCAGGAGTACTAAAGAGATCAGGAGGAGACACATCGTTCCCACAGAATCCTCTTTACTGTTCCTCTGATCCTTTAACTTGTCTCCCAATATTTTGGGTCGTTGGTCTCTTTGCTGGTAGAGATTCATCTTTTTTTCCCACATCTACTGACATATTTATTCATTCGTGCTTAGGAAATGTCCTGAGACCTATGAATCTAAGGGGCTTTGGGTTGTGTTACTATAATGCCAAGTAAATAGAAAACCCCTTAAGGAGAGTTCCAGGATAAACACTATAGAAAATCACCAGGAGCAAGGTGCCTCCTTCAGTGTGATGGCCTGGACAAACTGATGACTATCCAATGCTGCTTCTTCCATGAATTCAGCCAGCCAGACTCATATTAATGGCTTTCCTTGAATTCACTAACTTAATTGTTTTCATGCTTTTAATTATTCAGGTGCATCTTCCCAAAACCTGGAGAAATTTATAGGAAGGTAAGTGGATTATTAATCTAAGAAACTGTGTTTAAACTTTGGTACTCATTTTGGAAAAGGAATGAAAACCGTTGTTACCCCACAATCATTTCTACTGCACACCAATAGCTTATTAGTCACCATCCAAACACTAGGATACCTCTTCTTGAGCCAGTAAGCTTAAGAAGTGATTAGTTTGTATGTTTCCTCAAAGAAGAATTATAAAAATACATGTTATTGTTGTTAGGTGCCGTCAAGTCGGTATCCGACTCATAGCGACCCTCATAGGGTTTTCAATGGCTGACTGTTTTGGGATTGCCTTGGGAGTGAATTGCCAGGCCCTTCTCCCATTTTTATGGTGCTGGGAATTGAACTTGGGTCCTCAGAGACCGCAGCACAGCACTCTACCAACTGAGCTAAATACCAACCCATAAAAATACATATGAATTGGAAAATTTTAGGTCTGAAAGACACAACTGGAAAGGCATATGTCATGTAAAGAAAATATTTTGTGCCCATTTTGGGCTTAAATTCAGAAGTTAGGCTATGGCGCCCCAGATGGAGGCCTGAAGAAGCCTTTGCCTGTTTTAAGTTGATTACAGGCCCACAAGCTGTGAGGGTGTCCTGTGAATCTGGACATGAGAAGCCCAGGTAACTCACAAAAGCTGGGGCAGATGCTAAGAAGGTGTTAGTGTGCCTGTTTACCTGGGGTTCTAAGGCACTCTGCTCTACTCTGTGCATTTATGTGGCATTTCTCCAATGAAGAAGCAGATTAAAGGTTATAGAGAAGAAGAAGAGAGTGGGAAGAGTGATCAGCTGCATTGGAATGAAAGAAAAACACAGAAAAGTTCTCCAAGAAAGTGGGCTCACCATGATTTCTTTCCGAGGCCCAGCCTGTGTCACTGGTTACAAAGCTAGGTTTCCAAGTGTCTGGTATTCACTTCTATCTATGGCTTCTCAGCTTATCTAGGAACCAACTGTTGGACCATCCAGCCATTGTCATATATGCCATGATTGGAAATGATGTCTGCAATGGGTAAGTCATTAAGAATGATTTTCAAAATTCTTTGGCTCTGGGTTTCCCCCCTTTTCCCCACCCCATTCTGTACCAACTCCACTCCATGATAGTGGCCTCCTATTGAATGAATTCCTCTACATGAGAAGCAAGTCTGGATATGTGAAATCAGCAGGAACAACGTAGGAAGCCAAAAGCCCCTTTTTGTTGTTAAGTACCGCCGAGTCATGTCCATAGGGACCCTCATAGGGCTTTCAATAGCTGGTTATTTCAGGATTGCCTTGGGAGTGGGTTGCCACGTCCTTCTCCCATTTTTGCAGTGCTGGGAATCGAATCTGGGACCTCAGAGACTACAGGGTGGCACGCTACCAACTGAGCTAAATCCCAGCCTGAAAGCCCCTTTTTTGGAAATACCATATCTGGTCCACTTGTTCTCAATTCTCATGTCACAACAGATAGGTTTGTCAGGATCAACTGTGAGTGACATCACAAGAAATATGTTACTCCCCACCAAGATCCAAGAATGGGAATCCACGATGTTTAAATTGAATAAGGCAGAACCACAGTTATCCCACAAGAACACCTGCCCCACTCATATTCTGATACCCTTGCTTATGTGGAAGAGACAGCACAGACCTACAGCATTTGCAAAGAAAATGCACAGAACTCACTGTCTATCCTACTTATGCTCATGGCCCATAGTACAAAGATAGTTTTGCAGCCAGGTATCATGGCACACACCTGTAATCCTAGTGACTCAGGAGGCTGAGGCCAGAGGAAGATGAGTTCCAGGTGAGAGGCAGCCTGCATTCATTACTTGGTGAGACCTTGTCCCAAAAAGGTTTTTAATTTTTTTAAAGGGGACTTTGACTGCAGCTCAGTGGCAGGGAACTTTCCTAGCATTCACAAGGCCCTGGGTTCAACCCCCCAGGACTGCAACAAAGAAAAAGTGTAGTCTTGCTAAATTCCTAACATCAGTGGTAATTTCAAAATGTTGGATGCCTTTGTTCCCCCTCAACAGTTGGGGAAATGTATCAAAATCTGTGTACACCCCTAAGAATATTCTGCATGTGTGAATGCCATCTGGCTTGTGAGAGTGGCCAGAAAAATAATAAACAAAAGGTGAGATCAGATCTAGAGCAGCTCCCCGGTGGCCATCGACCCACTATGTTAGAAAACAGAAAAATATGGCCAAGAGAGGTTCCATGACTTGCTTGAGGTAATATGATTGATGAATGGCAGATTGACTCATGCCACTGGTGCTGGAAGTGGGAACCCTGCTCACTGTCAGCCTTCCCTTGCCTGACTTCACTCACCAAACTCCCCAAATCTGTGCTCAAAATGTAGCTCAACAGCGCTGAAGTCTATTTACTTCCAGAGACCTCTGTAGAAGTCGGATGGCAAATGAAGCATAGGCATAGTGAGTGAAATGGGTTCAGAGAAGGAGATGCACTGCATGAGCCAGAGATGGTTATAGGTCAGACCCTATTTTGGTCTCCAGCCTGGTTTACTCCTCTCCCCAGAATGCCAAGTGGACCAAGGTTATATACTGGGGACCCAGGTCTCCACCTCTGTGGTCAGCCCACCCAGGACTTTCCTATAAGTAGTAAATGCCCCCAAGACCTGCCGTGTGTGAGCCAAGAGCAATTCCACACTCTACACCATTTCATCCCTCCAGCAGCCCCACAAGGCAGGGACGATTGTCCATGTTTTACAGATAAGGAAACAGATTTGTAGGTGAAGGAACTTGCTTCCACTCCTATTGAGTAGCAAAGCTGAGCTCCAAAGCAGGTTCTCTGACTAAATACCATGCTCTTTCTATAGCCCACACTGGCCATCTTTTCTTTCTTTTACCCATTCACTTGTTTTAAGTCTGTGTGGAACACCCATGCTGTGACAAGCACTGGAATGGGCCCCATGTGGCAAAAGCAAAGAGGTCATTGTCTCTGACCTCGAGAAGCTTACAAAGTATGGAGGTTCATTCCCAGCCCCATCAAAAAAGAGGATAAGCCTATGGTGAGACAAGCCAGTGTTTCTCCAGCGTCTGGATCAGGTCCCCCTGGAGGGACAGGGAGCAATCAAATTAAACTGAGCATCTGCTAAAAGAGAATGTACCTCCAAAAGCCCGAGTCCCTGAAACTGTGTTTTTCTAGCACAACCTGCTTACCCAGGAGGCCTCTCTAGCCCAATCCTCCTTTCCCATTTCCAAAGAGCCAAAGAGCCAAAGAGCAGGCAGACATCAGCCAGAGGCCTGTGCCAGCCTCTCCCCGCTGGGGATCTGGGCAGAGAAGCATCAAGCATTTGGGTGAAAGAATGGAGTTGGCAGGGCAGGGTGTCCCTGCAGTGCCCACTTTGCGATTTCCTGTGGAGAGGTTAGAAAAATAAACCCAGATGGCAACTCTACCTCCCCATCTGCCAGAATGTCAAGGTGGAGTAGATGTCCCAAAATGAGCAAAAGAATTCCATACAAAGCCCACACCACCCAAGAGCTGCATGGTAAGTCTGTCCTGGAACAAGTTCAGGATTTGCACTTGACTTTGTTCTTTTCTTCTTCATCTTTTTTTATGATGATGCTGGCTCTTACTGAAGTAATTATGTACTTCTTTCTAAATTCTGTACACTCCTGTAGCTGCTCAAGAAAACCCTGTTAACTGAATGGAGATTGTGATTGGAAGATAGCTTTTAGATCAGGAATTCAGGAAGAAAGGTGATATAGGTATAGCTTTCTCCTTGTAATGCTATTCAATTTTACCTAAGCTAAATCAAGTTTTCTTGGGCTTTTCCAATCATCGCCTTTGAAAGCTATTTAATGCCTGCAGCCGTAGCCCTGTGGCATCTGATCCTGTCAGATCTCAGAAGCTAAGCAGGGTTAGGCCTGGTTAGTACTTGGATGGGATACTACCAGGGAACACCAGGTGCTGTAGGCTTGGGAGAAAGACCTGGCAACCCACTCCCAAAAAATCAATCCACCATTGAAAACCCTATGAACAGCAGAGAAGCACTAACAGTAGTGTTCCACCTGTTGTATGTAGGGTCGCTATGAGTTGAATACAGACTCAACACCTAACAACAACAACAAAAACTATGCAAAGGAAAAAAGTCTCAGAAACAGACCATATGTGGGTAAACTATAGCAGCAGAAACTCTGGGTAGTTGGGGTAATGGTGGTGAACTGGGAATGACGTCAGAGAAGGAAATCATAATGCCCAAGGACAGCCCTTTCCCAATGTCCCCACAAGACATCCCTGGAAAGAACATTGTAATTGTTGAAAATGTGGCAGAATTATACAAGCACCTAACACTGGCCATGTGCACTGGCATCGCTTCATTTTTTTACAGTGGACATCAAAATTATAAATTGTATGCTTTTATCCAGCAGAGAAAGCTAGGACCAGCCACACAGGTTGTCTGTGCCCTCTGCTCGTAGCCATTATTTTTCTACAATGCCAGTGCTTCAGGCTACACCCAAGACAGCTGGCCAACATTGCACTGAGACAAAGTAGCCAAGGCACTGACAAGTCACAGAGCTCAGGGTACCTGGGCTGCTGGGTGATCCGTGCTGCCCACTTGGATAGTAGGAAAAGCACAGGAAAGGGAGTGGACAGAACTCTGGCTGCTCAGAGGACTTGTCTGCCAGCCCCTTCAGCCAGGCATGGGGGACAAAAGGAAGGACAAGGAATTTCCCAGTGAGCCAGCACATTCCAGGCCACATCTACTTTTAAGGCACTTTTTATGTCCCCCTAGACCTGAGAGAAGGTGAGCCCAGTGAATCCCCAGCCCCTTCTCAGTCTGTGTTGTGAAACCTCTTTGCAGGGGTGGGGTAGGAGCCCCATGCTGGGATGGCATCTGGCTGGTGCCCACGTGTGCTCACTGTGCGTCTAAGCACACGGTCAGGACTCTGCTGTCAGCTCTGCTTCTGGGAAGCTGGTTTTCTGCAGAGGCTATTTGTCTTCTTCCTTGAGAGAGGGCATCTCCCTCTGGTATCAGCCAGGTGGAATCTGGCCAGCCTACCTGCCAACATAATGAAATGACGCGCCAGCCCTGCACCCAAGCAAAGAGACTTATTTTGCACCATCAGGCACAATTCATTAGCACAGGGACAGTCTTCTGAGCCTCCTAGGGGTGAGGTTCTTTATCAGCTTCCAACTGGCCATGTGTTCCCGAGGGTGAGAGTGTGTGAGCAGGCTTGGACTGCCCTCTCCTTCCTTTCCCTGGTAACCATCACACCCTCAAAATGAGCTTGGCTGCTCTCCTCTGTGAAGTGGCCACTCCCAACCCCTCACCTACCCACCTGAGTGTCTGGGTTGGGCCCACCAGTGTAAGGGAGGGCTGCGGGGCATTGGGTTGGGCAGGCAAATCCAGGATGGCAGAGTGACCCTGATACGGTGTCCCCAAACCCATGGATCGAAAAGGGTTAAGCACCTTCAGCTTAGCCTGTTCAGCCTCTGGCAGCTGTCAGGGAGACCTGGGAGATATTTCCCAAACCACAGGGTTCTCCAAAGTACTGGACTTGTTGTTGCTGTTAAGTGCCATCGAGTGGGTATCCGACTCATAGTGACCCTGAGTACCATAGGCAAAACACTGTTGTCAGTGCTTCTCTGCTGTTCATAGGGTTTTCAATGGCAGAGGAGAAAATCTAGACAGATCAAATGGTGTTGAGAAGTTTTCAGGGAGAGAAATCAGAAAGGATCTTCTACAGCATTCAGAGGTGTCACACAGATCCTTTGCTTTGCCTGAATAGGGAATTAGTTGATCTTGTGTGCACATAAAGGATTTAACTGGCAATGCTCAATGGATAAGTCAAGCAGCTGTCCTGGATGGAACACAGACACGTGAGGAACATTCCATTAGCAACACCAAGCCCCCCATTTAGATCTCACTTAGCAATGAGCCATTTCAATTATGCTTGCTTAATTTGTGGGGTTCCCTTTCACGAACAGTACAAATTAGCTCGCATTCTTTGTTTATCCTCAGGGTTGTCTCTCATCAAAACCATAATCATTAAATAGGGAGCTTGGGAGACTTTGCTCCATCGTAACTCATCTGCCCTTTATGCGGCTGGAGAGCTCGGCATACACAGAAGTGGTGCCCTGTCAGTAAAGGCAGGGGCAGGGACAAGGCCACGGTCACAGCCAGTGTGTGCAAGTGTGTGCTGGCTCTGCCTGGAACAGAAGGTGGGCTACAGACGCCCAACTGTCCTAGCACTCCACTGTTGCTGGTGCTCTCCAACCACTCCACGAACATAAACTCTGGTCACTCTTGGTCTGAATAAAGCCACACGGCAGCCTAAATCCCCTTTACACACCAAGACCCTCCATGCACTGCCTCTGTGCACTGTGCACTTTGGATCAAGCCAAACCCCCTACCCAGACTTCAGCCCCCAGGAGGTAAGCAACCTAGTCTCCAAGGCTTGTGGTTGCTTTTTATGAAAGTTAGAGAGATCTTGATTCTGAAACTAGTGTGTTTTTTTCACAGCAGTGAAAAACATGAATTTAGCATGCACTTTGACAAGCTGCCATTTTGTACAATTAGACAACTTTCTTTTTTTCTTAGGAAAATCAAGCAACCCCTTGCACAGTGTAGATATACATACAGCAACCACAGCTAACACTCTCTAGATTAAGCTCAAACACCAGACTGAATGGGTACAATGGGTATGTTTGGCTTGTCACAGATTGGCCCATATGACCCTCACACAGTGTCAGCCTCATGACCTCCCTGATAGCCAGCAATTGGGGATATGATTCTATTTGACTAAATAGATGAGAGAGAGAGAGAGAGAGAGAGAGAGAGAGAGAGAGAGAGAGAGAGGAGAAACATAAGTTACAATGTTCTGCCCCTCCCACTAAAGCACAGGTGGAGTCCAGTGTTTTCATCTCATTTTAGGAAGAATGAACATGATAGGGGAATTTGTTATACATTTATTGTTTCTCTGATTACAAAGTAACATTTAATGTGAAAAGTTCAAATAATATAGGACTTAGCAGGTGAAAGTTTCCCCATAATTGCTCCCTGTCCTTCTCCACTCCACTCTGCTCTTAAGCTTGGGAGTTTGATGTATTTGCATCCAGACTTTTTTATGCAGAGTCTAACTTACAGCTATATTAATATTCACTGAAGTGAAATATTATGCATACTCTTCTGTAATTTGTTCTTTGCAGTCAATAATATTTTAGCTATGTTTCCATGTTAATAATACATATTTCATTCTTTTTTATGCTATTGAGGTAAAATTCACATAATGCAGAATTAACCATTCTGAAATGAACAAAGTGGGCAGTGTGGTGCACACCCATAATTCCAGCTACTCAGGAGGCTGAGGCAGGAAGATCACAAGTTCAAGGCCAGAGGCAGCCTGTACAACTTAGTAAAACCCTGTCTCAAAATTTAAAAAAATAAAAAATAAAAAAAAACTTTAAGGGGCTGAGGGTGCAGCTCAGTGGTAGATCACATGCCTAGAATGTACAAGGCCTTCGGTTCTATCCTCTAGCACTAAAAAAAAAAAAAAGGTCAATCATAAAGTGAACAATTCAGTGTCATATAGTACACACACAATATTGTGTCACCAACTCTAGCTATTTCACTCTTTTTAATGGCGAATAGAGATCTATTGCATGAATATACCATAGTTTCTAAATCAAGGCTTTTTAAATTTTTCCAGTTTTATACTATTACAAGCAACATGGCAATACTTGTATATACATTTTTGCACATTTGTGGAAATGTTACTATAGGACAACTTTCTGAAAGTAATATTTCAGATCAAATATTGATACACTTTCAAAAACTGCCCTCAAAAGACAGTGCCCATGTCCTTTTGGAGTGCCCTTAAAATACAGGACAGTGGACATGCCTGGGGACTTCTTTCTGTCCCTGTTCTCATATCATTTCTGCCCTGGTGCCAGCCTCTGAGGGATGGATTCATTTTGTCTGGTTTGGAAACTATACTGATTTTCACAGGGCTGCTATAACAAAGTACCACACTTGGGCGACTTAAAACAACAGAAATACTCTCATAGGTCTGGAGGGCAAAAGTCCAAAATCAAGCTGTCCCCAGGGCTATCCTCCCTCTGAAAGCTCCAGGGAAAATCCCTCCTCTTCTCTTCTGGCAGCTCCTAGCAACCTCAGTGTCCCTTGGCTTGTGGCCATGGGTCCCCATTCTCCATATCCCTCCTCACATGGCCATCTGTGTGTCCCTGTCTCTTCTTACAAGGTCATTCATTATTGGATCTAAGCCCCATCCTAATCAACATTGCCTCATCTTAACTAATTATATCTAGAAAGACCCTATTTTCAAATAATGTCACAATCTGAGGGACACTATTCAACTCACCTCAGGGTCATTAGATAAATTTGGAATTTTAAAGACTCAAAATAGAAAATGACTCAGTAGCATGACTCCATTCATGTTAACAGTGAGCAGTTTAGAACCTAAAAAGCAGATGAAAACCTTAGGGAATTCTGAAGTTTATTCTTAGTTAATGCAGGTTTCACGTCCTAGCTCACGCCTGATGTGTTCCTTAGAGTATGTACAAAATTCAGCAGTGCAAAACATGAACAACAATAGATATACATTAAAGTACAAATTCTAGCATCTATATTTACACCTTACCCTTTAAGTATATAAATAAATAGATAAATATTAAACATAACTCACAAGGATGTATAACTAGAATTTTGTGTATTCCTTACTTCTGTTCTTTTCTAAACCCATTGCAAATAGGTCAGTCAGCTTAAATTAAATAAATATCTGATTGAGGTTATAGACTTCCTACTTTTAGTTCACTCACAATTCCTCCCTCTGTCTAAAATGCTTTGATTTTAGACCTATCCTTCTTACAATTAACTCCAGCACTTTCTTTTTCCGTTTTATTTTTATGAAATAAGAAGAGAAAAATATAATTTAAATTTTTGAATATCCTCTCTAGAGCACAACCACCAGAGAAAGATAGTGATACAAAATGGAATTGTTGGCAAATATTGTTGCAGAGGTGTAGCATCAAACCTGAGTCTGTCAAGATGTGCATGAAAGCCCAAATTCAGTATAAAAACTGGAAGACGAAAAGCAAAGTATAATGTGGACACATAACTTCATTTCTCAGTGAGAATCTGTCTCCCTAATTATGATCTGTGTGCAAACCTTTAAAGACCAAGTTTTAGATCCCAGAGCATCAAATAAATCTTAAGTAACAATAGACCGCTTCCATTAATTGTGTAAGTCAAGATAGGTGAGCATCTGCTTCAGAACAGACAGACCCTGAAGTCTTAATAGCATAAAGCAACAAATATTTACTTCTCACTCATACCACATGTCCATCAGGGTTCACCATGGGACTCGGTTCTAGCACTCCGATTGGTGAAGAAGCTATCTGGAAGACTACTCATGTCCGTGATAAAGAAAAAGAACATTCTAGCCAGGCGTGGTGGCTCACACTCAGTAGCACACCTGTAATCCCAGTGACTCAGGAGGCAGAGGCAAGAGGATCACAAGTTCAAGACCAGGGGCAGTCTGGGTAACTTAGTGAGACCCTGTCTAAAAAGTTAAAAAATGGACTGTGGGTGTATCTCAAGGGTCCATTACTTGCAAAGCATGCAAGCGCAAGACCCTGGGTTCAACCTCCAGTACTGCAAAAAAAAAAAAAAAGGAACATTCTGGAAGTTCTCATATGACCAAACATGACCCACATCACTTTTGCTCATAACTCACTGGCCAGAACCAGTTAGGCAGCCCACTAAACCATAAGACAGTTGGGAAGTACAATTTGACTATGTACCAGAAAGGTGGAAATCATGAATATTTTGAAAAACAGTACCAACAAACATTGCATTGTGTGTGTGTGTGTGTGTGTGTGTGTGTGTGTGTGTGTGGTTTGCATGCATCTATCCTTATAATCAACTAAGATGTTTTCTGTTTCTTCTGCCAACAGGAGGGCTGACCCAGTTCCAAGAATGACCACTCCTAAGCAATTGTACCCCAAGGTCATGCAGACTCTGAAGTATCTAAATTCCTGCCTGCCCAATGGCAGCCATGTTATTCTGTATGGCTTGCCAGATGGAACTTTTCTCTGGAATAATTTGCACAACAGATATCATCCTCTCGGTATCAATTGCAATATTTTTACTCTTTAACAATGTCCATGTATGTATGGTCCAGTGTGCACAGAGTTAATACCTTATAGGAAAATAGCTAAAATGCCATCACAGAGCATGGGTGGGAACTGATGAAGGGAAGGACCCTCAGGTGTGGTATATGAAGGCCATTATCCAAAGGTGGGCCAAATCAGATACAAAGCCAGAAGGGGAAGGAGTAGTTAATGAAGAATCAGGAGACCCCTTTAGCAGGTGAAATATAGAATGAGTTGTTGTTGTTGTTGTTAGGTGCCATTGAGTCGGTGTCCGACTCATAGCGACCCTGTGTACAACAGGTGAAACACTATTGTCAGAGCTTCTCTGCTATTCATAGGGTTTTCAATGGCTTATTGATTTTTTGGAGTGGGTTGCCAGGTCCTTCTCCCAGAATGAGCTGAGGAGGCCCAAATAGGAGACAGAAAGCCCTGAGTCAAAGGGAAGGATTTCTCTGATCCCACCGCAGCCTCCTGGGGGCCAGTGAGAACTCTGTACAACCATCCTGGCTGCTGGCTCCCTGCGTCGGCACTCTTTTGGAATCCCTGCCTCTGAAAGTCTTTATAATTCCCCCAAGAAACTTCTAATGGCAACTCCAACATTCCAGATACTGTACAAACAGTGCGAAAGTGACAATCATTCATGTCAGGAAGGGCAGCCACATTGATCTATAACCCTGTAAAATAGATGTTTTCATTAATTAATTCCATTTTACCCTTGAAAAAGCTAAGGCTCACAGAGGTCAGACAGCTTGCCAAATGTTGCGTAATTCATTATATACATAGGCTAGGTATAGCAGAATTCTGCTTTCTGTATTTCAGGGGAAAATGTCCTTTTGAAAGTTGTTTATTAAGTGTCTATTATGTGCAGGCACTGTTCTAGGTACTGGGTAACCAGCAGGGAATACAGTAATCTACATCCTTACCTATATAATACTATTACAATCTAGTTGGGAAGACACTCCAAAAGTATATATCAAAAGGTGATAAGCACTACAGGAGGAAAATTAAGCAGGGAAGAAGGACAGGGAGTACTGGCCTCTGTTTTCCCTAATGAGCATCAACCAGAAGAGGCCTGGGCTAGCTCCCTTCTGCCCACAGTGTGAGTGCCTGCATCAATGGACCATGCAGCGGGGGCTGCTTTCCCTGGCTTTCCCTGGCTTTCCCATACCCACCTCCAGGGACCACCTGAGGCTAAACTGTGCTGGAGGTCCAAACACTTAGGAGTCAGGGGAGCGATTCAAAGGAGAAGACTTGCAAGTCATCTCTTAGGGCTCTCCTTAGGAAATGGGATAGAGAGGAAGATTTTCTACTTGAGGATCCCTCTGTCTATATAGCATTGCCTGTGCCTCCAAAGTCCACTTGTCCTCCTCCTGCAATCCTTGTTCATGCCAACCCCTCTGCCCCTCCCTAAGATTCTACCACATGTGGGAAGAGCAGGTGTCCTCAAACCAGATCTCAAAGGGCTCACCTCTCCTCTCTGCAGGGAGGGAAATGGTAGTTATCCATATCAGACTCCCCACCACTGAGCATGAAGTCACCTACTGAAGTGTGTCACAGATAACATCATCAAAGCAAATACTGGCCTGCCTTGCCTATGGAAAACACATTCTTCCTGTTCACACAACTTTGGCCACGCCCCTGAGAAACAATAATGCAATTGAACCCAAGAGAACTTCACTCTATTCCAGGCTTAGGCATCATGGACAATCACTTGGGTTAAGGATATGTCTTGGAGCCATAAGATGTGAAAATTGTAGTCCCCTCAACAGATTCCATTCAATTGCTGGATCTCATCCATGCTAAGAAATGCATGGGGGCAGGGGAAGGGTGCTCCCAATTTACTCCATAACACCAGCTAAGACTTTGGGTTTGCTGGCTTCAAAACCCATTCTCTTTCCATAAACTCTAGTTGAAGTACCCCTATAAATCCTTTTGTATATGCCATGCAATTCATTTGATTCAACCACAGTAGGTAATAATGACACCATGTGACTTTGAAAGGAGTGAGGAAGGCATGAGGGAAGTCCACCTTTGTGACCTGTCTAGGCCAGTGTTTCTCACCCAGGGACCACCCACCCATTTCCATCTGTTGTCACAACTGAGGGTGAGAGCTCATAGTTAGCGTCCAGGGATGATGCTAAACCCCCTATAATATGCAAGACCACTCCCCACAAACATGAATGTCAGTAGTACCCAGGGTAAGAAATTCTGGCCTCTCTCTGGCCACTAACCATGCGCTAGTATTTCATGCTACAAGGAAGAATAAGGAAAAGATGGAACAATTTATTCTATACAAACAGTCCTAGTTTTGAGTTCTTGGGGAGGGGATCCAATTAGGGAGAGTGGAAACCATCTAACATGTGCGTGATAGGTTTAACTAATTATTCACGTCCCATATTCGCCCTGCTGCCTGGTTGCCATGAGAAATCAGTTGTAAATTCCTAGAGGAAACATCAGGGTCCTTCCTAGAAAGCCTGGGAAAGGAGGTGGGAGGCACCCAGCCTGCCTGTTTTCCCTTGTTCCTCCTCACCGATGACAAGAGGCTTGGACAGAGGACTGCTGCCTCATGATGCCCTCTTCTTTTGTTCCCACCCCAAACCCAGCCTCTGCATCTCCACTCACCCTAGCCATGAAGCAAGGCTGACTGATGCTGGACTAGCCTCCAGATTGGGCCTCCCTCCAGGTTAGAATAGATCTCATCCTAATCAACAGTCAGATGCTCAGGTTGGATGCCTGGGGCACCGTGCGCAGAGCAGTGTGGAGAGAAGGCAGGTGAGGAGGGGGTGTTTAAGTTGTTTCTGCATGTGAACAGGAAACATGGTGGGTGGTGACGTCTGGTGACCACTGCACACACCACGTGACAATTAGGGTAGAGATCAGTGGGCAGAGGGACGCGGGAGAGCCCTAGTCAGTGGGGCCTCCCCCTCCTCCCTCCATAGGACGTGCTCAACCCAGCCTACTGCCCAGCAGGGAAGGGTGGTCTGCAACAGAGAGCGGAGGGCCAGAAGGAGAACAGGCTCCTGTGTCCCTCCTACCAGGAGGACAGAGTGGCAGAGCCTTCCTGGGTGATTGTGAGTCCCTTCCACTGGCTAGGGCAACCCCACTGTCTCCAGCAGTAATTAACATTCCAGGAGGTGCATTGCTGTCTTTGAGAAATTGCCAGATAGCAGGCCTCACTCATTAGGATTCCAGTGGTGTAGGTCTTTTGAGAAAAGTCAAGCTTGACCAGCTGTAAGTCCTCTCGCCATAATATATGAGGAAGGCGATGGTTCTAGAAATATGTCTGCAGTATCTATCCTGTGCTTTTGGATAAAGATGACAGAAAATGGAGTCCTTGTCCTCAAATGACAAAGCAAAGTCAGCTCCACTGGGGACAGTAGCATATAGGTCCTGCTTATGAAGGGAGCAATGCTCAGCATGATGTTGCCAGCCACAGGCTTTCTGGGAGCTGCCAGAAGGTTAATTGTGGTTAAGAAGTTAGGTTGCTGGTTACCAAGAAGTCTGCAAGTCAGCCTTGCTTAAAGGGCCTCTACCTCAAAAGAAGTTAATCTTGCTGCCGATGACCTTAAACTTGATACCAAATGTCTTTTAAAATACCTTATAGTTTATATCATATTGCTGGTTTTCTACCAGTCTGAATTAGAGTGGATTTCATACATTTGGATGATATTTTGTGATGTGTGACTGATCTTTGTTGGTATTTAACATTCATTTATGGTACCTAAGATTTCAATTATATTCCTAGCATTAAATAAATATCGAGGGGTTTACTGTCAAGAATTCAAATTACTGAGACCCAAATTGCTCCTTCTAGCCAGCTAGAGCAGAACATGCCCTTTAATCTTTAGAGAGTGCCAGGCATAGTGGCGAATGCCTCTAATCCTAGCACCTCAAGAGACAGAGACAGGAGGATCGCAGGTTTGGGGCCACAGGCAACCGGTGTATCTTAGTGAGACATCATCTCAAGATAAAAAAAGTAAAAAATGGGCTTAGCATGCTGTGCAGTAGTGTAGCACTTATAAAGTATGTGTGAGGCCCTCAACCCCTAAGTACTATTAAAAAAAAAAAAAAACTTTAGAGAGAGCTTATAGTATCCACTGAAGCAGCCCGCTGGCTCCCTTACACACACACACACACACACACACACACACACACACACACACAGAGCAGAGTTCTCCACCCCTGGTAATTTCTGGACACTTTGGGACACTCCCCATCCCTGCCCCTAGACATTTATTCATTCATTCATTCATTCATTCATTCATTCATTTTTTTCAGTGCTGGGATAGAACCCAGAGCCTTATCCACACTAGGCAAGTGCTCCACCACTGAGCCACATCCCTAGGCCCCTGGACATTTCTGATTAGCTTTCTTAACTTGATGTCCAGAGAATCCCAGACACAACCTCTTTGCTTATACAGAATGTATACATAGGTAGGATCAGGCTTCTCGGCATGCAAAAATTCCATTACAGCCATGCGGGACTCAAGGTAATGCCTAGAAAGAAAGCATGCCTGACCGCTGCCAGTGCCAGCAAAGGGACAAAGCATAGGTGCCATCTTCCCTTTCCCTGCCTTTAAGCCCTTAGCCCATCACAAGCACTGCCAGCTCTGAGGCGCCCTCCCCTCAGACAGGCAGTGGTACGGCAGAGAAGGAAACCCCTCATTATCACTTCCCACTCACCTCCACCACACCCAAAGCCCCTTCATCCTGTTCAGCACACCTAGCTGCTCAGGCCAAGGATTTCCCCATGTCAAGCAGGTTCAGTGGGAGCCAGAGTCAGAGCAATAGGGGAGAGGGGCAGCAGAGAGGGGTGCAGTCAGGTCCGGAAGGAGGACATGCCTCAAGGTCTCATCCCAAGGTGTGCTGGGACCTCAGCGGCAGGATGGCAGGAAGAGGCAAGTAAGGCAGGATGGAGTGAGGCTGGGGCTGGCTTGGCCCTTCAGGAGCAGCCAGCACCCACGGAGCAGGACCGACTCCAGTCTCTTTGGGGATCAAAGCAGTCCAGGCTTAAAGGTGGCGGAATGGAGGTGCAAATTGGTTATTCATGCCAGGCATGAGCTGCCTCCTTTCAGTTTGCAGAGAAAGGAGAGACAAGCCACCTCCCAGGGCAAGAGGACACATCAGGGCCAAGGAGGGTGCCAGGGCCCCAGCCAGGCTACCTAAGATTCATGTTGAGGTCCCAGTCCCGACAAGGAAACCTGATGGCAGCAGGCACTGAGGGACAGGCCAGTCAGACACAGAGGGCTGAGGAGGGAGCTGTGGCTCACAAGAGAAAAAGCCGGGTCCCTGGGGCTTTGTGGAGGCCCCTGGGTGGACAGTGTGGGGAGCAGGCATCACGTACTGCAGCTGGGCCCAATGGGGCTGAGATGGGAAGAGACGCAGAGAGGAAGTGGGTAAATTGCAAACAGCCAAACAAGGAAACATAAGTAGAGGGAAAGATGCTTGGGAGTGTCTAAGCAGGACTTGGGGACAGATGGGAGGTCAGGATTCCATGTGAGGCCCTTGATATGAAAGCAAGGAGAGAGCCAGTGGCTTGGGGTTCATCTAACGTGCAAAAATGCAGAAGGCTATGCATAAGAGAGACTGGCGGGTCACTGTGACTTTTTACGTGGTAATAAACCTTGGCTTTCCAGGCCTGAGATTCCCTCGCCCACACCGGTAATATATTTTTTCTCTATGACCAGCAAATTGAACCTATCTTTCAGTCTACCTGATCTAAGATATAAGAGAAAAATAAGATGGTGTTCTATCACCTTCAATCTTTCTCTTTCCTCTGAGACAGGTCCTATTACCCTCTTTGATTTTTTTCGAAAGTGTGAGAGGTGTTAATGGATCAGCGTCTGTCATTCACTGTGGAGATCTAGGGGCAGGGAGAGCCCGGGTTTTATGTCAGCCACAGCATGAAGGTTGATTGTCTCTGGGGGTGAATAAGTAGAAGGCGAGAGAGGTAGCAGGGTAGGAAAAAAGAAGAAATAATAACCCCAGATTCTGGGTGGAGAGCATGTGCTCCACAAGGCTCTGGCTGGCCCCCATGTGGCTCTTACACACCCTTTCATTCTTATGTACCTCTAACCTGCACCGCGAGAATAAGCGTAGGGCATAAATGTTTAGTAATTAAGGCTGAAATAAGATGCCAGGGGGGCAACACCTCACCCCATGACCCAAAGGGAGACAAAATACGCTGGCCTTCTGCTCCTGCCCAGAGCCCTCCATGATCAGATCTTTGAACTCAGAATGCCCTATCAGGTCCTCTGCATGGGATGGACAACCTAGTCAGACTTGACTATTTCATAGACTTGGAAAGGAGGATTTGGTCTACTCGCACTTCGAATGGTCCCTGGCATTTCAGGGCATTGCCAGGAGAAAGGTGCTGCCCTCCAAAGCATTTTTTTCAAGGTGCTGTGGTGACATGGAGCCGTAGGACCCCGTATCCCTTTCCCTGGAGGCTAGGTGAGGCCAGGCCTCCAGCCCTGTCCTTGTCCCAGCCAAGAGCTTCGATGGGAGGAAACTCCATAGGGCCCCCCCAGCCTGGGGTCTGAATTTCTTGGGGATCTGAAAGAAGTAAAGCACAGGCACTTCTCAAGAGCAGTGCTGACAAGCAAGGGCAGGTGCCACCTTCTGTGAGGGAGGCAGGGTCACCTACAAATGTCTGTGAACGCTGCTATGTCTGACTGCATATAACAGACCAGACCTCTATCTTCCAGGCCAGCTAAATAAAGACGTGACCTATGCGCAGTTCTTCTCCTTCCTGAACTGCCTCCAGGTGAGCTGGCCAGCCCGCTGCAAGGACACACACATGTACGCACCACATACACACAACACACACACAACACACACAACGCACACAACACACACCACACACACATCATACACACACCACACATACCACACACACCACCACCACAAACACATTACACACACACCACACCACACTCACACACACCACACACCACACACACCACACACACATCACACACACCACACAAACCCACATCACACATGCACAACACACCACACATGCACAACACACACACAATACACACAGACAACAAAACACCACACACACCACACATACCACATGCACACCACACACAAAACACAACACACACAACACACACAACACACACACACAACACACCACACACAACACAAACCACACACACCACACATACTACAGGACTACACACACACATCACACACACCACATACACACCACACCACACACACCACTAACACACACACCACACATACCATACACACACCACAAACCATACACTACACATCCCCCACACACCACACACCACACACACATAGATGCCACACACACACACCACACATACCACTCACAGACCACACAGACCAGACACACACCACACACACCACACACACCCACACACCACACACCACATACACCACATACAACACACACCACACACAACCACACACTCCCCAAACACACCACAAACACCACACACAACCACACACCACACACACCACAAATACCACACAAACACACCACACACACCACACACACACATAAACCAATCACACCAACACACAACACACCAATTACACCACACACACAACACACACACCAAACACACTAAGACACCACACACAACACACAGCACACACAACACACAACACACACACCACATACCATACACCACACCACACACACCACACACACACCACACACACCACACAACCAACCACACCATACACACCCCACCACACACCCCACACACACCCCACACACATACCACACCACACACACACCATACCACACACATACATACCACACACACCACACACATACACCACACACACACCACATACACTATACCATACCACACAAATACACTGTACCGTGCACCACACACAGACACCACACACACACAGACCACCAACCCACACAGAGACACACTACACCACACACACACACACACACACACACACACACACACACACACACACCTGCTATCCGTGGCTGTTCTCCTGTAATCCTAGCAGTATTTTCCTGCTCTCAGGTCAGCCCCTGCCATGGCTGGATGTCTTCCAACAAGACACTCCGAGCGGTCACCTCAGAGGTAGGACAGTCATGGGCCTTTGGCTATCATCCCCTTCTCGCATTCTTCCCCCGTGTTTGCCGCAGGGCGTCACTGGGGATTGGGTTCTGGCAGCACGATGCTCACCAAGCTGGAAGATAGCAAAACCACACTGCAGGGGGTTGAAGGAGCCAAGGGAACCTGGGGTGCCCCCACTCTCTGCCCCTCTCTGGGTCCGTCTCTCTTACTATGTCACTCAGTCACTGTCCCTCTCTGTGTGTACATCTACACACACACATACATGCAGCTTTTAAAGCTGGTCCCAAGCTAGGCACACACCTGACTCCCAGCAACTTGGAAAGCTGAGGCAGGAGGTCCCTGTGGACCTTAAAGAGATCTTGTCTCCAAACAGAAAATTCTAAAAGGGAGGGCCAGGGCTGGGGTTGCACCTCCATGGTAGGGCACTTGGCTAACAAGTGCAAGGCACTGGGTTCAGCCCCTCTATATACAAAAAATGAAAATAAAAAGTAAAAAGGCTGATCTTAGGCATAGGCAGAGAGGTAGAAAGGGCTGAGCGAGGTTAGCCCTGTGTGAGACTGGATCTCTCTCCAGGTCAGTAACAACCTCCTTACATCTTTAAAATAATCCACTGCTCAAGCTAACAGGTTGCCCTTCTTCACAGGTGGTGAAGAATACCTTTGTAGAAGATTTATCAAATCTTAATATATATATTAAGTTCAATTAAGAACACATGGAGGGGCCGGGAGTGGTGGTGCACACCTGTAATCCCAAAACACTGGGAGGCTGAGGCAGGACGATTGCAAGTTCAAGGCCATCCCTGGCTATGTAGTGAGACCCTGTCTCAAAAAACCAAAACAACCACCACACACACACACACACACACACACACACACACACACACACAAAATAGACACCATAAAAATACACAAAGAACTGTAACAAGTCACCCAATAGTTCACCATCCAAATTTAGTATATGTGTGTCCATCATCAGTTCCAAGATAGGTGTTTTAGGGATTTGCCCACAACCTATAAGAATCCACACACTCTTCCATGTATTTCAATATTCATAAATTATTTCTCCACATCATAATAATTTTTACAGCCATTTTAAAGTATTGAGCATATGAATGGACCATGATTTATTTCATCCCTTGGTGTTAGATATGTGGATCATTTCCAAGTCTTCACCATGATAAGGAGCATTATGGGGAATGATCATACATATAACAATGTATGTTTTGTGTACATCTCTATTTCCTTAAGACAGATTCCTATAAAAACCATTGGGCTATGTTTAAGGATTCAGTTCATATTGCCAAATTGTTGTCTGTTCTCTGTTGTTGTTAGGTGCTGTCGAGTCGTCTCTGACTCATAGGCACCCTCATAGGGTTTTCAGTGGCTGATTTCTGGGGGGATTGCTTTGGAGTAGATTGCCACATCCTTCTCCCATTTTTGCGATGCTGGAGAACCCAGGGCCTCAGAGAGCACAGAGCAGCATGCTACCAACTGAGCTAAATCCCAGCCCAAATTATTGTCAAAAGGGTAAAACTACACTCTTATTCCCCTACTCCTGACAACATTTGGTATCATCAAGATTGTTCATCTCATCTTTCCCAATCCTATAGAGAAAAAGTAGTATCTTATTATGTTAATTTGCACACATTTGATTCCTAATGAACAGTAACATTTTTCACATGTCCATTGGTCATTAGCACATGAACAGGATGTAATGTGCAGAGCTCTTCTCTGCTGACGGCTCAGAGAAAGGAAGGCGGAGTGGTGTGGGGAAGATGGATTTCTTTTTCTGCCTGAATTGTCTCATGAAAGTCAAAGTCTAAGCTTTGTGAAATTCTCCCTGTTTCTCTTGTATTCAGAGAGCAGAACAACTCTCCAGTACACTGAAAGAAATTGCAGCCAGTGAGAAATTTACGAACTTCAATCTTTTCTACATGGATTTTGCCTTCCAAGAAAGTAAGTTGCTTGGTTTCGGTATTGACAGAGGACAAACACAGAAGCTACAGAGGCAAGCTGCCAGGGCGATGTGTGATAAAGCAGCAACCAGCAGATTGAGCAGGATTACCTCTGCCTATCCTGACACTAATAGATCTCAGTATTGAAAAAAGAGAAAGCATGAGATGCTTTCTGTATAGTTTGGGGCTTGGTATCACCTCCTCAATCCACCATCATTTTAGAATCTTTGAAGCTGTAGAGACAGTGAGCCATTGCAGAAAGCTTTGGACTGGGAGCATTCAGGCTAATGGAATCATGTAACCTGTGCATGCTAGGTTAGCAATGCCCTGCTTACCTATGGGCTAAAGAGGGATAGGACAGAAATGAGGAGTGAGACAGTGCCTCTTACAGTGGGCATTGGGTTACCTAGGGACTCTGTTGCTGTGCAAATTCCCAGGCTCTATAAGGATGTGCCTGCAGCCATAGCCCTGTGGCATCAGATCTCATCAGATCTCGGAGGGAAGCTAAGCAGAGTCAGACCTGGTTAGTACTTGGATGGGAGACCACCGGGGAATACCAGGTGTTGTAGGTTTGGGAGACGGACCTAGCAACCCATTCCCAAAAAACAATCCGCCATTGAAAACCCTATGAATAGCAGAGAAGCACTGACAATAGTGTTTTGCCTATTGTATGTAGGATCGCTATGAGTCAGGTAATGACTCGATGGCACCTAACAACAACAACAACAACAACATACAGGATGTGCCTGAACCTGATCCTGAATCTAATCATAATCTCTAAGAGAGGGGCCAAAGAATTTGTGGCAAAGTAAATCTATGTCCTAGGTTTCTGGAAAGAATGTTAAGTTTCCTTTCTGGCATTCTATCCAAGCACTGGAGGCTCTGATTAGTGGCCACACGAAAACAGCCATAATTACTGGAGCTACTGTGGTCGATCCTTTACATTTTGTCTCTGAATAAAATATAATTTGTTGATTGTGATCCTTCCAGATTCATTTTCATTGGTAAGCAATTTTTCTAGAAGAGAAAAACCCCCTGTTGATTGATTGCCAGCTGAGATGGTGGTAATAGAAAGCTTTCCAGTGTATGCAAAAGCTGGAAGATTTCTCATCCTGAGTCTCTCACCTCTATGCCTTCCAACCCCCCGTCCAAGCATCTGGGATGGAGCAGATGGCCATAATGAATTATCAAACATTACATTAGCTGACACCTTGCACACTGCAGACTCCAGTACTTCAATTCCGAGCATCTCTTCTACAAGACTGATCTCCCTTAACTAGATTTCCTACCTACATGACACATATTTCTCTCATGGGCAGAGACATTTTGATAAATAACCTCTAATTAAAATGCAGAGTGAAAGGCTCATTAATGAATTCTTGGTGTAAATAAATGCACCACCAAGTGATCTTTGATCATAACCAACCTTGAATATAGACAGAGTTATTAAAAATATAATAATGTCTAACATTCACATGGGACAATTTTTATTTTGCAGAGTGAGTTCTGGCTCTGCCATTGATTATTGCTGGGGCTGTAGGCAATTATGTGAGCATCTCTAATGTCCCCTTTTCCAGACCTGAAAGATGGAACATCATATCTACCTAACAAATCTTTGTGATGATTATGTAAAATAACATATCATCTTAGGTAATACCATGCTTGGTACATATCCAGGACCCAGAAAAGAGTACATTCCCTTATACGCTTGCTACTCAGTGTGTGGCTCTGGATGAGCAAAATCAACAAAATCTTGGGAGCAGATTATAAATGCAGAATCTCAGGCCCCATTCCAGACGGACTTAATCAGAATCAACATTTAAACACAATGCACAGGTCATCTATATGCCCATTAAAGCTCAATCCATTGAATTTTCTGATGCACCAAGATTAAGAGCCTGGTCACTCAGTCATCAGTTCTTTACTAAATTCTCTATGTGCCAAGAGCTATGTTGGTGCTTGGGATATAATTGTCAACCAAGTAGAATCATCTTTATGGAGGACAGAAAGGAGTGTACTTGACCCAGTACGTTCCACTGATAAAATAGCAGGCTTGAAGCAGAGCCTTACCAGCTCTTACCCATTCTCACAGCAACAATAAATGCAGTACAAAAGCAAAAGTTGATTGAGTTGAAATGAACACCCTATACCCACATGGCAGCAACCTCCCAATATTTCCCCTTGCTTGGCAATTCCCACAACAATTCAAGGAACTTCCTGTTTCATAATATCCCATCACTTATTAAAAATACATGTGAAGATGCAGTTTTGGCACATCGCTTTCTTCATCTTCTCCATAGGGGTGGGCACCCCAGTAGGGAACTCACATGGACATAGGGAGGGGAGAGTGGGGACACAAGGGCAGTGCACTGGGACCTGCCTGCAAGAACATCTGACACAGTGTTTATTGTTTGTTAGGTGCTATTTAGTCAATTTTGACTCATAGTGACTCTATGTACAACAGAACACTACCCCACATTATACCATGCACAAAATCTTTTTCTGTTTGAGCCCATTGTTGCAGCCACTGTTTCTTCTCATTTTGAGTCATGCCACATCAGCAAAAGGAGGTGCTAGGGGCTTTATTTCCATTCCCATCATTAAAGTGGACTCTATTTTAAGGAGGCAACTCTTTCCAGTTGTTTCTTGAATGCCTTTCAGTCTGGGGGGCTCATTTTCCAGCATTGTTTGACAGTGCTTCTGTGCTATTCATAGGGTTTTCAATGGCTAAGTATTTCAAGAGTAGGCTGCCAGGTCCTACATATAATGACTAGATACTACCATGTCTACTTCTAAAAGGGCTAGAACTTTTATCTAGTTTTCAAGAACTAGGGTAATGTCTTGATTTATGGACAAGCTAAGAAATTTTAAACCTGAAATTTTCACATTTACCATGTGGAGGGATCATCCACTCCCAAATCCATCTGTGTGGGCAACTTCCCATGCTTGGAAGCTCCTTCCATTAGAAATCAGGACAGCATATCATCCTGAAACTTACATCTTGCCGGTATAATGGGTTGTTATAGAAAGAGCCCAGAATTCACAACTGTATTCTTATTCCACATCAGACACAGAATAGGTAGGTGCCCTCAAGCAAATTAAAAAGCCACTCAGTCTTTGTTTCTTTGTATGTAAGGTTATCATTGTTAGATGCCATGAAGTCAGTATCCAACTCATAGCAACCCTATGTACAACAAGCGAAGTGCTATTGTCAGTGTTTCTCTGCTGTAAGTAGGGTTTTCAATGGTGGGTTCATTTTTGGGAGTGGGTTTCCGGGTCCATCTCCCAAGCCTACAGCACTTGGTGTTCCCAGGTGGTCTCCCATCCAAGTAGTAATCAGCCTGATCCTGCTTAGCTTCTGAGATCTGACAGGATCAGATGCCACAGGGCTCTGGTTGCAGGCTGTATGTAAGATAGCAATAACAAAACCATGGGGTTTATGCAAGGATTGAGACAAAACTTATAAAATAATGACTTGTAATTATTCGTTGACATCCCTTGCTGCCTCTGTTATCAATGTATGTGAAGCAATTCCTACCTTCTTCCACGTAACACGTTTATTCTCTTTCAATGTCCAACCCACCTCCCATCACCCATTCATGCCTGAGGATGACTTTGAGTTCCTTCAAGGAAGAGATGATGGAAAGGCAGCTCATTATCACTGCAATCTTCTTGTATCAGAAATAAATACCCAGTAGAACCACTTATTAAATCTGCAGCCTTAATAGTCCCATGAAAATCTCTCTTCTCATTTCAGTACTATATCTGAGCTGACTAGTGCATTACAAATATCCTCATTCTTCATGGCACTGAAATTCACAACCTGGCATCCTTGTGACAGAGTGAATTGCAACTGAGGAGCCCTGTCACTCGAGGGCAGGCACAAGACCTATTTGTTTTCCACTCTGACAGCCTCGGCCCCGCACTAAAAGATGACTGTGGGTCTCCAAAGACTCCTTTCTGTCTGTCGCTGACTCATTCCTCAGCCGATGATGAACTCAACAGAGGCAGCAATTTTTCTTCCCTTCAGGAAATATCAACTTGAGCAGGTGCTGTCCGTTTTCTTTGTCTGTACCACGCCTCTCCAGCAGAGGAAAGAAAATGCCACTTGGCTGACGAGGCCGTTTTTACAGTGACAGTTTAAATATGGCTCCAGCTGCCTTCAGCTTCCAAGACAGCTCTATTGGAGTAAACCCAATTCTTAGCCCCCTGCTCCACCTGAGCCCCGCCATGGAGATGATTGCAAGAACAGCCAATGACCTCTTGGTGCTGACCAAAATGCAGATTTCTCTTTAAAACACCTACTAGTGTTGCCGCTCATCAAAGAGCTGCTGAGTGTCTTATGAATGGTCAGCCACCATTTTTTTTGCTGTTGATTAGTGTTTTCATTGCACATATTTATGGGGTTGTTGTTGTTGTTAGGTGCCATGAAGTCAGTGTCAGACTCATAGAGACCCTATGTATAAAAGGCAAAACACTATTCTCGTGCTTTTCTGCTATTCGTAGAATTTTCAATGGCTGATTGTTTTTTGGGAGTGGGTTGCCAGGTCCGTCTCCCAAGCCTACAGCACCTGGTGTTCCAAGGCGGTCTCCCATCCAAGTACTAACCAGGCCCAACCCTGCTTAGCTTCTGAGATCTGTTGGGATCAGATACCACAATGCTATGGTTGCAGGTTATTTAGGGTGTACAGAGTGATAATTTGGTTCATATATACAGTGTGCAATTATCAAATCAGGTTTGTTAACACTTCCATCTCCTTGGACATTTTACCAAAGAATTTTTGATTAGCAGGTAATAATAATCATACAGATTTATGAGGCACAGTTTTTTATATTTGCACACAGTATAATGAGATTCATTATGGGATTTTCATAAAACTGCACCCCTTATTTTGCACTTGTTCTCTCCCTCTTTACCCTCCTATGTTGCTCCCTCTCTCCCTTCCCATTTTCCCTACTCTCCCTGCCAATAGTCCCCTCCCCCCCTCTCATTGGTCTTCTTGTATTTTTTTCCATCTTAGATACATGCAGTTCGTATATATATATATATATATAAATATATATATATATCTCATATACTATATATTGTATTATATATTGTATATATACTATATATGTATAATATAGTATATATGTATATATATTGTTGTTGTTGTTGTTATTGTTAGGTGCCATCGAGTCGATATCCGACTCATAGCGACCCTCTGTACAACATGGGAAACACTATTGTCAATGCTTCTCTGCTGTGCATAGGGTTTTCAATGGCAGATTGATTTTTGGGAGGGGGTTGCCAGGTCCTTCTCCCAAATATGTTGTATATATATATATATATATATATATATATATATATATATATGAACTGCATATATCTATATTGGGCTGGGGTTTAGCTCTGGGTTCAATCTCCAGCTCCAAAAAAACAGGGGAGGGATGTGGCAATCCACTCCCAATGTAATCACAAAGCAATCAACCATTGAAAACCCTATGACAGTTGCATGAGTCAGAGACAACTTGACAGCACCTAATAATAACAAATATATATATATATATACACATATATAGACATACACACACATATATATACATATGTATATATGTATACACACACACACACACATACACCATTGCTCTGCAGTCCCTGAGGTCATGAGTTCAGTTCCCAGCATGGCTAAAATGGGAGAAGGACATGGCAATCCACTCCCAAGGTAATCCTGAAACAATCACCCACTGAAAACCCTATAAGGGTCGCTGAGTTGGACACAACTCAATGGTACCTAACAACAAAGTAGCCCTCTCCCCATGCCCCTACCCTAGAGTACATCCCTCCTCCATGGCAAAACTTGGCAAGTAAATATCTCCTCTGTTTTACGTGTGCTTTTGTTCCCCAATGATCTCCACAATCTCCACTCAGCCTCCAAAGGGAGTAAGAGGGAATGGCCTTCTCTTTTTGTTTTGAAAACAGTCGCTCATTGTCATGACTGAATTCTGACTGTCCCATGAAAACATTGGTCACCACCATGCACTTTCTCTATGAGCCATAGTTTTTAGATTGGAAGTCAATAACACATGGAAAACTCAAATCAAAACGGAAATGCCTTGGGATAACTTTACACCGTGGTGCCAAAACAGAATCATACTTGAGGAAGCTCATGCATAGGCAGATCCAAGCTTTTTAATACAGGGTTCCTAGTAAACATTTCCCTTGAGGACCATGATCTTGGCTGAAACTGTGTTTCCTAACCAGGCTCCCATCTGCTTTTGACTGGGATTTCCTATTCTGCTAAGTGCCATGATTCGCCTCTGGGTTTTCTCTTGGCCACTGAAGGCAGAGTTTTGATTGAACTTGTCACTCAACCCTCTGCAAACAGGGATTGTCAAGAAGCTTGTGTGAGACTTTCTACACCCTCAGGACCAGAGGTGCCAAAACAGTGGGTCAAGGTCAAGGCTTGCTGTGTAGTCACTTAATACAAGAGGCTTCTGCCTCGTGTCTGCCACTTCTCAGCAGGTTCTATCTGAGGTCGTGATTGGGCACAGTCCCCACTGGGCTGGTCTTGCTAACCCTGCCTGGGAATTTCTGAACATTTCTCTTAGTCAGCTCAGGCTACTATAATAAAGTACCAGAGCCCAAGCAGCTTATAAATAACAGCTTTATTTCTACAGTTCTGGACATTGGAAGATCAAGATCAAAGTGCAGCATCATGAGCTTCTGGTGTGGTCTCTCTTCTAAGTTGCAGATTTCCAATTTCTCACATGCAGGGAGCTCTCTAGGATCCCTTTTATTAGAGCCCAATGACACCCCCAAAGGCGGCACCTCCTAATACCATCACATCAGGGTTAGGATCTCAACATGTGGATTTTAGAGGGAGACAAACATTCAGTCCACTCAACATCCTATTAGGGTTTTCTTTTATTCTTTCTTCTGTAAACATCTATACAGCAAATGGGAGCCTGGTGAAGAAACACAGTTTTAGCCAAGGTCACGTTCCTCAAGGGAAATGTTTACTAGGAGCCCCATATTAAAAAGGTCTCATCTGCCTATAATGAGCTTCCTCAAGTGTGATTCAGTTTGGGCACCAAGGTATAAGGTTATTCTAATGTACGCCCATTTTGATTTGAGTTTTATGTGTGTTATTAACTGCTGAACTAAAAACTATGGTTCTTAAAGGGAGAGGGGTTGATAGATACCTTCATGAAATAAACAGTCATACATCCGTCATAAGAAGGACTGATTATTTTCAAAATGGGAAGATGATACTAAACTAAAAGAAAGCTATGGGAAAAGGGATGGAAAGTTCATTGAGAACTTGAGTGAAATAAAAAGGTGCCCAAGTAAATGAAGCGATGCCACCTCTGGAGCCTGGAGAGGGGGCTGGGAGGCTGACATCTGAACTGGGTGTTGCCTTTCCCAATCCTTGTGGCTTGTTGTGCTAGAGATCGCCTTGAGAATGCAAGGAGAGAGGAGACAAATTCAATGGAAAAGCAAAGAGCACCAACAAGGTTCCCTAGGGATGACTCTGGCTCTGCACTTGGAAAGATCCTTCCAAACATGCGGTTCTTCACTAAGGGGGACTTGTTGGATGTTTGGGCTGGAGGTAGCTCATGAAGAGAGTCAACATAAAGTTAGAAAGTGGAAAAGCAGAACCCAAAAACGGAGGATGAAACTGGCACATCCACCCTCGAGTGCTGGGGAGAAGGAAAGGCCCTAAAAACACGTGGGTGAGTGGCATGGCGGGTAAGCGGGGAGCAGGGCCCGGGCTAGTACCGAGGCCAGGGAGGGTGATCGGGTCCCTGGGAGCTTCAAAGTGTGAAGTGCACAGGGAAAGGCAGAGCAGCCAGAACTGAACCTGAAATAGGAATTCTAATTCGAAGGTCGTGCCCCCCAAACTAGCAGAGAGCAGCTGGGCAACTGGAGACTGAGGCAGACCAGCTTCCCCGGGGCTCTCCCTTTTGTAGAACCTTATGGCCAAGAGCAGAAAAGAAATTTTTGAGGGCTGCAAACTGGTTCAGCAAAGCTACTAAGTTTTCGCATTCACAAGGGTGAGTGTGTCTTATGCATCGATGCAGCTCTGAACTTCCTATCATAAGAAGAGACACGCATGTCAGAATGAATCACATTAAGGTGTACATTAAAAATTTCCAATAAAAAAAAATAAGAGGAGACACATACTATACCTTCAGAGGAAGGTATTACTTATCAGTGCAAAGCAACTTGGGGATCTATGAAGGGGATGCCTTACAACACAGCCACACAGTGGACAACTCAAGTTTTACATGAAGGACAACGTCCACTTACCAATTGCTGCTGCTTTTAGTAACCTTGAGTGAAAGCCAGAGAATACTGTAAAAGATACACGAGGGGTGTTCATTCTGTCACGGCATGAGCTACTGGGGCCTGCTGGCCCAGAGCGCAGGGCTTCCGACCACCCACGTGCATGCTTTCCTGAGCTGGGAAGTGTAGCCTTATTTGGAGCCTCTCAGGGGACAAGGATGGGTAGTAGATGGGTTGGCATGCTTCAATATCTGGAATAAAAATTGCAAAAGCAGAGGAATATTGATTCAAGCCTGGGAAAGCCTAGATTCCCATGCCCAATCAAAGATTCCCATGTCCCACCAAATCCTTCCCTAGGGCAAGACAGGAAGAAGAGGGTGCAGACTCTGCCCTTGAGTTTTCTAGGGAGTGAAAAGATCAGGAAGAATTGTAGCTGCCCTGCTTCCCACCTTGGTGGCCCCAGGAAAGCAAGGGCAAAAGCTAGTCAGGGAGGGGAAATCTCTGATGATTCCCCTGGAGAGATCTCTGGAGAGATTCTCCAGAAGCTCTCCAGGGATGGGAATTTTCTTAAGGACTTCTTATTGGCTTTGTAATATTACAACATAGAGTTAATTGCACTGGTTGCCTTGGAGCAACTGACAGGCTTGGTTTTCTGTCCCTGTTGAAGGACACTTTTATTGCTTTCCGTCACTTTGGGGCTCATAATATTTTCTCTGTAGCCATCCGCTCTAAATGGGATGTTGAGATAATTCTATGTAATTGTATTTTTGGCATGCCGTGTGATTGTTCAAGGCAATTGCTTGACACATGTAGACTGTGTCTGCAAGTGCAAGCCGGAGAAAGGAGACGTGAGCAGAATGTTGCCTTTTCTCCTTCTGTAACCCTGTCTGGCCTACTGTGCTTCTGGAAAGTGAGATGGACCTAAATTGGTGTTGAGTATTTTAGAGCTCACTTTTTCCTCCAGCTCTCCCTGTTACACAAACCACATACAGCTAACACTTTCACACATTCTCTTCTTGAATTTGTTGTTGCTGTTAGGTACCTTCGAGTAGGTGTCCAGCTCATAGCGACCCTATGTACAAAAGGCAAAACACTATTGTCAGTGCCTCTCTGCTGTTCATAGGGTTTTCAACGGCAGATTGATTTTTTAGGAGTGGGTGGCCGAGTCCGTCTCCCAAGCCTATAGCACGTGTTGTTCCCAGGTGATCTCCTATCCAAGTACTAACCAGGCCCAACCCTGCTTAGCTTCTGATATCTGACGGGATCGGATGCCACAGAGCTACAGCTGCAGGCCTTCTTGAATTGGGGAAGGGGGGGAATCACACAGTGAGAAGGTGATTTCTGTTCTGAAAGCTCCCAGTTCGAGACAACAGCTCAGAGGCAGTCATGGTTGTATAATCACGACCTGGGAGGGCAGGCAGCAACCCTGACAACATCTCACAGAGTCCTTGTCCTCAGCATTGACCATTACTCATGCAAGAGCATCTCTAACCCTTTGGTTGTATGTCCCACAGTCACAGAGGAGTGGCAGAAGAGAGGTGGGCAGCCTTGGCAGCTCATCGAGCCTGTGGACGGATTCCACCCCAACGAGGTAAGCACTATCACGCAATGGTTGCTGAAGGCTGGCTGGTTATTTTTAAAATATGTTTATATATTTGTGTGTTTTATTTTATTTTGTTTTGTTCCAGAAAGGATTTGAGATGATGTACACCCATGTGTAAAATAAAAAATTCAATTAAAATTATGTGAAAATCGTGGGGCGTGGGAGTAGAAATAAGGTAGAAATTATGCCCGGATCACTGGCAAGGTTTCTAAGTTCACAGGGTATGCAGGGCGGTTCTAAGAAACTACCAGAGGAGGGCTACAAAACCAGCTCTGTGATTTCTATTAGCCTATGGGAAGAGGGCCAGCAGCCATAGCCCTGTGGCATCTGATCCAGTCAGATCTCAGAAACTAAGCACGGTCGGGCCTGGTTCATACTTAGGAGACCCCCTGGGAACACCGGGTGCTGTAGCCTTGGGAGAAGGACCTGGAACCCACTCCCAAAACTCAATCTGCCATTGAAAACCCTATGAATAACAGAGAAGCACTGACAATAGTGTTTTGTCTGTTGTATGTAGGGTCGCTATGAGTCGGATACCGACTGACAGCACCTAACAACAATATATGAAGAGGGTCATCGGCCATGGCCTCCATAAAATAAGAACTGAATTGAAAACTTAGAAGAAAAATAATAATCACAGGGATTCCTGGAAGTCAGACCTGTAAGAAATTTATGTCGTGGCTCCTTCTAGGCAGGACACTGGGAGAGAACAGTGTCCTGGCAGTGTCCCCTACCCTGGGCTTTCGGCCTGCAGCTCTGCAAAGTAGCTGTGCTCTGGCCTGGCTTTCACAAAACAAAGCAGCTGAGGGGCAACCTCTGTCCCTCCTGTCCCCACCCTTCCCATTATCTGGATCAACCACAGAAGCTCCACTATTATCTGCCCTGCACATTGGACTTGGGAGAAGGACCCAGCAACCCACTCCCAAAAATCAGTCCACCATTGAAAATCCTATGAATGCAGAGAAGCACTGACAATAGTGTTTTGCCTGCTGTACATAGGGTCACTATGAGTCGAATACAGACTCAACAGCACCTAACAACAACAACACCACATTGGACTTGCTCATGACGTATCTTTATTTTACAAATACAAGAACAAATGTGGGGAAAATACTTCTGTCATTTGCCATGTGCTAAGCTGGTCCTCCCCTGGGAGGGATGGGCGTTTACCTCAGGCAGCCTCAACACCAGTCTTTCTGACCCAGTCTTTGGTCGGTTCAGTGTGATGACATCAAGGTTACAAACCTGAGAAGCACTCCTGGGATTTCCCCCGAGGGGCTCAGTGCCAGTGGCCAGCCAGGCCACAACAACGCTGGTCATTCTCTTGGGAGCCTGAACAGCTGCAGCTTACTTCCCCCAGAGCCCTGGGCTCAGCAGGTGGCTGTGAGTGGGATGAAGAATCACCTCAAGAAGAAAGAGAAACAGGGCTGCGGATGAAGGTCAGTGGTAGTGTGCTCACATGGCATGTGCAAGGCCCTGGGTTCCAAACTAAGAAATAAAACTAAGAAATAAAAAGAAAGAAAAGCCATGGGAATGCAGCGGAACCCCACAAGTTGCAGAGTAAATTGTAAAGTGAATATTAAATGTCCATTTCACTATTTAAAATTACCAAAAAAATATTTTACAGATCTGAGTAATGCATCCTAGAATATTAACCTTCCTGTGTATCAAGTGAATAAGTTGACCAAAGAATGACTGACTAGAGGCTGGCTATTCAGATCTGTCTCCCCCCAAAATGGTGCCCTTTGGTTTTAGAATAGTTAATGTGAAGTCCTTCTTCATACCAATAATGAGGCAGTAGTTCTTTATGTTCTTTTTTTCTTTGCTTTTTTCTTTTCTCTTTTTTCTTTTTCTTTTCTTTTTTTTTTTTTTTTTTTTTTTTTTTTTTTTTTTTTTTTTTTTTTTTTTTTTTTTTTTTTTTTTTTTTTTTTTTTTTTTTTTTTTTTTTTTTTTTTTTTTCCTGTTTTCTTGAGATAGGGTCTCAAGGCCAGGCAGGCCTCTTAATCCTAGGATTTAGGCTGTTCTTCTGTGTCAGCCTCCCAGGTGACTGGGACGGCAGGTGTGTGGGCCACCATACCCAGATGAAGTGGTACTTCTTGTCTTTTTCTGCACACAATACAATTTTGATTCTGTAGAGAATGAGGATATGAACAGGTGGTCAGAGTGCCAATTAGAAACAAAATTTTAAAAAAGATAGCTTTGCTTTATCCCTCAAGACATATTCATCCTCTCAATAAATGCCCAATTTGTCTCTGACTCTTAAGATTATATTGGGGTTCAAGGTCTATAATTTGGGGACTTACCTCATACTCAAACAGCTTCATCCACAATTGGTTATCGAAAACAAGGTCAAAAGTGACATTCAGTATGTCCTATAGTCTTAATCTCATGTGACTTCTGAAAGATTTGTTCACCTACTGGTGGTGGTGTGTTGTTAGGTATTTTCAAGTCAGTATCCAACTCATAGCAACCCTATGTACAACAGATGAAACACTATTGTCAGTGATTCTCTGCTATTCACAGGGTTTTCAATGGCAGATTGATTTTTGGGAGTGGGTTGCCGGGTCCTTCTCCCTACCTACTCATAGCAAGTGATAAAGTGAACAACCAGGGTACAGTGGGTAGCCATGTCCAAACCTACCTATTCATCTTGTATAATGAGCTGAAAAGTCCACATGGGCAGCTGCCCATCCAAAAATATTTCTTGAGTACCTATCTACATGCCAAGCACAGTGAGAATTCAAGAGCAAAGAAGAAGCCGTTCTTGCTATTTAAGACCATCGTGTAGAGGCGGAGAAAGATGAAGAAATGGGCAGTTAAAGACAGTGAAGTAAATGCTTCCAAGTATGCATGCACAGAGGTCATGGGAATGTTATGGGGAATGAGATGGGAGGATGGCAGAAGGTGGTGTTAGAAAAGGTTGTCCAAGCCAAGCCCGGCACGATGGCACATGCCTGCAATCTCAGGGACTCAGGAGGCAGAGGCAGGAGGATTGCAAGTTCACAGGCAGTCTGCATAATTTAGGGAGACTCTGTCTCAAAAAAAGTAAAAAAATGGGCTGGGGTGCAGCTCAGTGGTCCAGCACTCGCAAAGCATGCAAGCACAAGGCCCTGAGTTCAGCCCCCAGTACCAGAAAAAAAGAAAAGGTTGTCCAGGGCAGGTGACATCAGAACTAAGGCTGTGAATAGAGGATCAAAGGGGAAGGGGCAGGGGGTGTTGCACAAAGTGTTTTGAGCAGAGGAAACTGCATGGGCAAAGACCTGAACAAGTGTGAGAGGAAGCTCAGCACACTGGAGGTAGTCAAAGTGCTCTGGAGTGGCCAGGACAGAGCACGTGAGCAGGATGGAGTGGAGAAGCCAGGGAGGACATCAGGTCCAGAACATGATCTTTCTCCTGTGAGGAATGGGGAGCCAGTGGAGGATTTGAAGCCAGAAGCCAGACTCATGTTCTCAAGAGATATCCGTGGTCGCAGTGTGGACAAAGGTTCGGCTGGCTCAAAGGAAGTGCCAGTAAACACCCAAAGTGACCTATGGGAACTGCAGATCTCTATCTGTTCAAACATCTGCTTTTTTCAGTTTCTGTAAAGTTAAAGCATCTGGAGAATCATTTAAAACACCTCTGGGCCTAAAATTAGAAAACAGGAAACAGGAAGTGTGGGAAGAGCTGCAGACTTCCATGATAGCGCGTTTCCCTGGCTCCTCCTAGACCACGTGGTCAACCTCCCTGACACCTTCTGCCTTGGACACTCAGCCCAAGCCATGGTCTCTGCAAAACTGACTCCTCTCCTCTCTTCGTTCTGGCAGCCACTCAAAGCATCCTCTTCAAACTCTCACTTCTAGGGAGAAGTTTCCACCGATCGATCTCCTCCTCCTTCGTCAGCCCTGACCTGCCCTGTGCAGGAGACAGACAGTGCACTTGTAACCACTGGATTTGTTCTGAAGAGGTGAACAGCCTCCAGGTCTATATTTGTCTCCACTTTGGGAGCCTGTGGGAAGCAAAGGCCCTGGGAAAACTTACGGAGCCCTTCAAAACAGGGCGCTGAGCTGGCAGGGGGAGGGGCAGGAGAGCACCCACTTCACAGGCAGCCAGCTCAGGTCGGCCCTGTCTGACAAGTGGCAGCCATGTAAATTGCTTTCTGTACCTTTTTGTTGTTGTTGTTAGGTGCCGTTGAGTCCGACTCATAGCGACCCTATGTACAGCAGATCGAAACACTTGCTGATTCTGTGCCAGGCAAACCATCTTATTTATGTTTAAGCCCATTGTTGCAGACACTGTGTTAATCCATCTGGTGGAGGGTTTTCCTCTTTTGCATTGACCTGCCACTCTCCCAAACATGATGTCCTTCTCCAGGGATTGATCTCTCCTGACTACATGTCCGAAATATGTAAGAAGCAGTTTGGCCATTCTTGCTTCCAAGGAGCACTCTGGTTGCACTTCTTCTAGGACAGATTTGTTGGTTCTTTTGGCAGTCCATGGTATACACAATAGACGTCTCCAGCACCACAATTCAAAAGCATCAATTCTTTTTCTGTCTCTCTTATTCAATGTCCAGCTTTCACAACCATATGATGCCACTGAAAATACCATGGCATGAGTCAGACGCACCTTCGTCTTCAATGTGACATCTTTGCTTTTCAATACTCTAAAGAGATCTTTTGCCACAGCTTTTCCTAGAGAAATGCGTCTTTTGATTTCTTGACTGCTGCTTCCATGGGTGTTGATTATAGAGCCAAGCAAAGCAAAATCTTGGACAACCTCAATCTTTTCTCCATTTATTGTGAAGTTGCATGCTGACCCGGTCATAAAGATTTTTGTTTTGTTGATGTTTAGTTGTAACCCATATTGAAGGCTATGATCTTTGATCTACATCAGTAAATGTTTTAAATCCTCTTCACTTTCAGCAAGCAGAGTTGTGTCATCTGCATAACGCAGGTTGTTAACGAGTCTTCCTCCAATCTTGATGCCACATTCTTCCTCATAAAGTCCAGCTTCTCGGATTATTTGCTCAGCGTATACATTGAAGAGATAGGGTGAAAGTGTACAGCCCTGGCGCATACCTTTCTCAACTTTAAACCAGGCAGTGTTTCTGTGTTCTATTCAAACAACTGCCTCCTGGTTTGTGTACAGATTTCTCATGAGCACAATTAGGTGTTCTGGTATTCCCATTTTCCGAAGTGTTATCCATAATTTATTATGATCCACACAATCAAATGCCTTTACATAGTCAATAAAACATAGGTAAACATCTTTTTGATATTCTCTGCTTTCAGCTAATATCCACCTGACATCAGCAATGATGTCCCTGGTTCCCTGCCCTCTACTGAATCCTGCTTGATTTTCCAGTAATTCCCTGTCTATATACTGCTGCAGTCACTTCTGAATGATCTTTAGTAGAGTTTTGCTGGTGTGTGATATTAATGATATTGTCCGATAGTTTGCACATTCAGTTGGATCCCCTTTATTGGGAATAGGCATAGATATGGATCTCTTCCAGTCAGTTGGCCAAGTTGCTATTTTCCAAACCTGTTGGCACAAACATGTTAACACCTCAGGTGCTGCATCTGTTTGTTGAAACATCTCTATTGATGTCCCATCAATTCCTGGGGCCTTGTGTTTCGCCAGTGCTTTCAAGACAGCTTCCACTTCGTCCTTCAACATCATTGGTTCCTCTTCATATGCAACCTC